>JBBBDQ010002275.1:515000-622500 GCA_037127315.1 Ascarosepion bandense | reverse complement strand
ATCTACTGTGTATCGCCCTACCACCTACTCGATACAACAGGTTGACGACGAAGAAAATTCACTATTTATTATAACAGTGGTGGATAAAGATTTCTTTTTTTCGACTGGCGAAATCAGTACGTAAAAAAAAAAACACTTATGCCGGAAACAATAGACAGGTGATAAAGAAATCAACAAACAAGATCTATATAAAACAGATTTGACTAAGACCAAGTTGTTGTCTGTCAACCATTACAGGCAACCTCTCCTGCCTCCCATAAGCATGGACCAAGCGATTCTCCCTGAGAGTAATACACTACACCTCCTCGAACTTACCCTGTCCTCAGACCTCAAATGGAACCACTATATTGAATCCATAGCAAAATCTACTGCTAAGAAGGTAGGGTCACTATGTCAATCCAGGATGTTTTTTCCACCTGAATCCATCCTGCATATATACAAGTCAACCATCCGTCCGTGCATGAGTACTGCTACCATTTATGGTCAGGTGCCCCTGCCGTTCTCCTCAGTGTTCTTGACAGGCTCCAAAGGAGAGTCTGTAATGTGATCGGTACTGATCTGGCGACTCGACTGCAGCCACTTCCCTACCGTCGAAATGTGGCCTCCCTTTGTCTGTTCTATAAATACTTTCATGGCTTCTGCTCGGACGAGCTTAAGTCACTGATGCCTCCTCAACAGGTGTTTACTCGTGCAACTAGACTGGCAACTGGGTCCCACCCATTCACAGTCAGGTTAGCCAAATGCAGACGACAATTCTACTTCTTCAGCTTCTTCTCTCGCACTTCCCGCCTGTGGAACTCGCTCCCGTATTCTTGCTTTCCTGACGGCTACAACCTCCAGAAATTTAAATGCAAATCAATACTCATCTACTAACCACTGGACTCTAGCTCTCTCCCCACCCCTGTATAACCTTCCCTTTCTCTCCACCTATGTATCTGTCATCGCACCTGCTTTCTCAGCTTTCTATTGTTCCTTTCTAACTAGTTTGTAATCCTCACTCTTTTCTAATTAATCTTTTTACATTTATGTAGCCCCCTGCACATCAGTGACGTTTCCGCCTTGCTCGGGGTGAAAAGATTTTTAAAAAAAAGTTAATTTTAAACAAGCAAATCTATGATAATATACTTAGGTTCAAAAGCTCGGACAGCAGTTTTGCCCAAAAGCATTAAAAGCAGTTTGGTTGCTCGAGTAAATTCTTATGGAGGGGGCTCCAGTGAGCTAATCTCGTCGGAGCAGAAGCTATGAAAATATTTGTAGAAGAGACAGAGGAAAGCCACTCCCCGCTGGTGAAAAAGTAGCTAAAGTCGAGCGACCAGGTCGGACTCGATCACATTATAGATTCTTCTTCAGATGAATAGCAGTGGCACCAGACCAAATATGACAACAGTATTCAATGCACGGTCGGATAGTTGATTTGTTTATATGCAAGATAGACTCAGCGGGATAATTTTCCTGGCTCGGTACGGCGATCTAGTGGATTTAGCTCTCAGTTCAATGTTCCACTTGATGTCGGAAGAGAGGGTGAGGCCGAGGAGGTGCAATGTATTTTTTCAGGTAGATTCGTTTGGTCCATACTGATAGGGGGTGGGAAGGACTGCCTGTGGTGGTTAAGAGATAGCAGCTTCGTTTTAGTAGCATTTACATTTATAAGCCATTTATTACCCAAGTCTACCACACAGTAGAAGGCCTTCCCAAGATCAGCAGCAAAGTTATGTTTGGCTGCCTCGCCAGATTTCTTTCAGAGGCGTGAGTAAATAGTGGGGTCATCAGCGTAAATGCCTACTATGGGATTTGATCACGTCTGGGAAACCAGAAAGAGCCTCGGGCCTACGATAGAGCCCTGGGGTATATCAGCTTTTGTGTGGTAGAATGTGGAGGCATGCCCGTTTAAGACGACCTTCATTATGAGATTTGATAGGAAAGATTAGCTCAAAACAAGCAAGCGTCTAGTGATGCCATAACCATGTAGAACAAGGAATAGTATTTCTGTAGAATAAAGAATCGTTTGAAGATACTGTGATTGCAGCACTGAAAAGTGGAATAGAAAATAAAAATATATTAGGCATTGTTCCAGTTACCGTGGATGAAATCCAACTGAAAGCAGAACAAGCTTATATATTTCGAAAATAAATAACGAATAAAAGAACGGTATAATGTAAGACCATTTTAGAACAAAATTCAAACATGAAAGCTTACTCGTTATGTAACAAATATTAGTAATACCTATCATATTACAAAAACGAATATTAAAATTAATTTCATAATGGAAATCTGAGATTCTCTTATTAGAATCTATGTAGCCGGATTAAAATGGATCAAGATATTGAAAAAGTAGTAAAAACCTAGAGAGTTGTGCTATGGCAGCAAAATCACCTACCACAAAATTAAAACATGGGCCTAAAAACGAACCTTCTCTGGTCTAGGCTGTATTTGGATTTCACAGGTCAAATAAGCAGTCATCGATTCAACCTCTGAGCTGTGGGCGCTTTGTAGAATGAAGTAGACTTTGAGCGTGTGATATACCATGCATACACACGCCAATATCTGAGAGTGTTCTAATTCATTACTGAATGAACGATGCGTTGATTCTAGAGTAGCTACTCTTTTTTCAAAGTCTACCATTTTTCTAATTTCATCAATCATGGTGTGAAAGCCTGGTTATCAGTTGTGAAAAAATATCGACTGTCATTATTGATTTACAATATTCTAATTGGTTTTAGTTAAGCATTTTTTTACTTTAATTGTAATACTTGTAAAATCTTTCCGAGGTGTGCTTCAGGATTATTTCATGCGTGCCAGAATTAATGGGTTTAAATGTCACTTTCATAATCCACAATTTATTGATTCATCTGGAAATATCCAGATATTTCCCTTTTTTTAAAATTTTCCCATGTGTCTGTTGGAACATCAACATCCATTAACTGTCCGATTTCCCCCCTATTCACAATGATTAATCTGCTTTTCTAGTCTGGATTGATCCATCGGAAATTTAAATCCTACACATCATTTCTCTTTCTAGGCCTGCTTTTGCTTTTTTTAATTTTTTTTTAATATACCACTGCCCTGGATGTTGTTTTTCCGGATTGCTTAATTTGAAATCATATATTGTTTATTTTGCGTTAGTTCCCCATTTATCTTCCTGTCTAGGTAGTTCACTTGGCTTTAACCTTTTTTCCTCGCTCTAAGCATATAATACGAATGTTACATAGCTATTTTGGTAAAGAGAAAATCTATTATCGAGTGGGAGTAAGCTTAGATTAATAGGCCAGCATTCTCTTAGGTATATTGGTCGATTTGGGTTAAGTTCATTTCTGAATATTATTGATTCGTATTCGGAATTTGAGATTTTTCCGTATTTTTTTCTCTTAAGAAATTTTTCGATGAGTTCCAGTTGTCGATGAAAGTTTTATTTTATTACAAGAATTTTATTTTTATTTTTCGTGTATCGTTAAGATTAATTTATCCGGTTATTCACTCTCTAAGTTTCAGCTTTCCCTCCACAGAAATAAAAATACTTTCTTCTTCTGTGTTTCTTCATGTGCTGTGTCCCTTCAGGATGTAGGCGATCATGGACCTCCACTTGGCTCTGTCTCTTGTCGCTCTCAGTAAGTTTTCTCTTGGTATCTCTTCCAAGCCCCGCTCCGTCAAATATTTGCTCAGACCTAACAAGTACGTCTCGCGCTGATTTCCCCTGTCTCTTCTTCCATTTATCCGACCTGTGAATATCAAGTTCTTCAGGCCCTCCTACCTCAGTGTTCTCAACAGGCTCCATAGAAGAATCTCGACTCCAGCCATTTGTCATCGTCTGGATGTGGCTTCCCTCTTTCTCTTCTATAAATATTTTCATGGCTTCTGCTCCGAAGAACTTAGGTCACTTGTACCCCTCCACAAGAATTTACTCGGGCAATCAGATTGGCATCAAGTTTACATGCATTTACAGTTAGATCAACCAAATTCAGGCGACAATTCTACTCCACCAGCTTTTTTTCTCTCGCACTTCCCGCCTGTGGAACTCCCTTCCATATACTTGCTTTCCTGGCGACTATAACCTCCAAGAATTTAAATGCAAAATCAATTCCCATCTCTTATCCACTTAACACCAGCTCTTTCCACATCACCCCGTGTATCTTGTTCTTTTCCTTTCTCTCTATCTTCATAACTGTCTTTGCCCCTGTGTTCACATCCTTCTCTTGCCCTTTCTTCGTCTTTGTCTTCACTCTCCTCCTGCCTAATACTTCAACTATCTTATGTAACTCCAGCACTTTCTACATCACCCGTGTATCTTGTTCTTTTCCTTTCTCTCTATCTTCGTAACTGTCTTCACTCCTGTGTTCATATCCTTCTCTTACTCTTTTCTTTCTCTTCCTGTAGCTGGTTCGTCTTTGTTTTCACTCTTTTCCTGTCTAAAACTTTAACTCTCTTATATATCTCCCTGCACATCAGTGGCGGTACCGCTTTGCTTGGAGTGAAATGATAAAAAAAACAGTTTTGTCTATTTCATAGACTATCATGCAAGGCCAGACAGCTCTGTATTTTCTGCTATCTAATCTATAGCTTTAAGGGAAGAAGTGTCTATGCCCATACGATGAGAATTAGAGCAAAAGTGAACGAAACAGATTTGGCTGGAATTCGAACACGGATTGCTATTTCCACTTCTCGCACCGACAACTCTTTTATATGGGCACGGTTCAAATGTTAAGAAAATAACTTTTGAAACGACTCTCGTTCAGGACATGATTTGTTACTGATTAAAACTTACCAGTTTGTCTATTTTAAAGCGCGAACGTCATAAATAAACTGTTCTTCCTGAATATAAGAATTCATGCTTTCCAGCCAGAAATCAGGATTCCAGTGTGTTATTTCAGGCCGTCTCTTCGGAACACTCTGGCTCATCCTTTGACTAATCTTTTAACACTTAACGGATTTCCATTTTTAATCTACGCTTCGTAGGACTTTAGACATGCCGTGGAAATAGTCTAAACTTATATCAAGTGAGCAGCAGAAATATAGCAGCTTTGTCTTTTCTCACTCGGACGAGAGTTCATCTTTGCAAGACTCGAAATGGAGTTGACTAATTTAAACTCAACTTGGGATGGATCAAAGTTTCTTTTAAAATAAAATATTTCTCCTGATATAAACTTTAGCTTTTCTAAATATCAAAAGTTGGTTGTATACCTATTTAGAAGAGAATGTTTATATATCTATATATAAAATTCTGTGACTTTCGTCAGTCACACCCTCTAAAATAGACATAGAATAACCGATCGAAAACGGATTTTAGGAAGAAGTGAAAACAGGTAAGGAGGCACAAGAACAGTTGGTTTTACTAGTGTCCTTATCTTTGTACAATAGATTTTCATTAATAATCTTTGTAAAAAGGGTTATTATTAACTAATGAAAACTAAGATAAAGAAAAAGATTTAAAAAAATCACGCTAAGTCACTCAACACGAAATAAAAATTTGCTAATTTTTACTTATTGAAATCACCAGATTCAACCTGCTACATATTATCCGCGCATCTCGTGACCAAGATGCCGTCACTGCAACAATGTACATCCTTTATTTACCTGCTGATGAAACACAACATGTTTTTTTCTAGCAATTTCGATATTTGCCGGTTATTTACCTCTTCAGTAGCTGCCTTATATCATTTACACAAGGACTTGCAACAATACGATAAAAATTCCTTATTACTAACTACACAACACACTCCACTGGCGATCGATTTTTAATTCATGACTTAATCAACATTAAAAATCGTGCCTACACAAAATATACAATCAGACAAAAATTGTATTAATGCTCTAAAGAGATTAAAATCAAGTTAGAAATCAAACAAACATTCTTAAGAATAATAAAGTTTTCTTATTCAACGATTATAAATAAGGAGATTGTAAATAAGAAGATCATTGACTATAGTGTTATTTACTTGCCCCATCAGCTGGTCGTAGGATATGTTGTGTGCATTGCTTTCAGGAAGGTATGACACCAGAAAAATGGATCACATTCGTGGTGAGTACTGCACTCATACAGAAAACAGACCTATATTTGTATATAACTGAATAACGTTTTGTTATAGGTCTAAGCATAAAACAAGGTTTACCTATAATCTCGAATACAAACTGAACAATTTTCCATATAAACACAAGTATATATCGTCAAAAGATTTCTATAGACAATAAATACATGACATAACTAATCTTTGGTTATAACCTCAATTGTATATCAAATTAATGTCTGCCTATAGACTCAAGTATAAATCTAATCTATACACTCAAACAGGGCCGTAGCTGATATTAAAAAAACACCGGGCACAGAGAAAATTGCCCGGATTTATTAGTTGACAATGTGATGACGTCATCAGTGTCATCCGTTTCCAGAAACTATGATTTTTGCGGATTTTTACGGCTATTCCAATGGAAATTAGGCACAGATCGTCAACGAAAGCAGGAAATCGGGTTCAGACTTTCTGAGTATAACCAGTCTTTTCTCCCAAAATTAATAAAAAACAGATTTTTACTGCGTTTTTCTTCGTCTTTCGTTCTTTCTTTCTTTCTTTCTTTCTTTGTGAATTGTTTAGTTTGATTTCTGACGAAGACATTTTTCCTTGCCCGGATTTTCACTATGACTGCACGGATCGGCCCGGACCCGTGCCCGGTGTGCCCGGTAGACAGATACGGCCATGCACTCAAATAACTATAACTATAACTAATGTTTACTTTCAGACTCAAGTATGCACCAGAGCCATGTTTTTATAGACTCCTGATTAAAAATAAAATAAAATTGCATCTTTAACTACATCAAGAAGTTTCATATACTTCCCTGTTCCAAAAGAAACCAATCTGGCTACGAAAGCTGCCATAGACACATGACATAAGCACTTACCAGTTCCAATCATCTATTTCCTTTCCTTTTGTATTTATGTTGCTTTTTTACTTTTTAATCGTAAAGTACTTAAGAATTACAATTGTTTGTGTTTTCTACGCCATATTGACAGAAAACGGCAATAGTTTAGCGACAAACAATATTGCACCATAGGTTAATTACAAAGACGATGTCAGGAAGAATATTTAAAACATATTTAAAACATATAGAAGAGAAAATAGTTAAAATAGAAGGTAAGATCTGAGGCCACAAAAAAGAGTAAAACGAAACGAACCGAGAATATCTCGGGACGAAAAAGAATTGAACCGAAAATAAATCTGCTGAAAAAAAAAAAAACTGTGTGAAAAACTCGATAAAGAACAAAATAATTTCCTAAAAATTTGATAAAGCCTATTATTTAAGAATGATGACTGACAAGTTGATGAAGCAAAAAAAGTGTTATATCAACATTGGTCACTTCGTTCTTAAACGAAATTCTTCGATAAACCGTTTTAATCAGATCGGCTTTTAGCACGGCAAATGGTTACGGGAGGTTTTTAAACTTATTTTTTATGGAAAAAGAAAACAAACATTTCTCCAGAAACATTTGCTTTTGTAATGTTAAGAACTAGTAAAAATAAAGTAGTTTCAAAAATATTTTTCATGGATACTCATTTTGGGTTTTAAAAATTTGTTGACGTCAAACAAATATACAAAAACTCCTTGTATTGTTTATAAAAACTAACTGGAAATATTGGATGTAAATCATTTATGTGAGCAGCTATTGGTCAATATTCAAAGCCCATAATATTGCAGGGATTTCGTAAGCTGATATTTTTAGATTTCCTCTCAAAAATTCTTACTTGAGCCAGACTTGCCTATATGTAGAATATATCTATAAATATTTTCGCAAGTATTATAATCGTGATATCTGTAGGCCGCTTTTTTTCTGTTTTTAAAATTGTGTCGCCACAAGCAAGGCATTTTACTGCCACTGTTAATTAGAAAAGTTATGAGAAAGAGTGACAGGTTACAGGGGGTATCAAAAAGAGGGTAAGAGAAGGATGAGAATACTGATGAGAGTGGATTGGACGGAGAAAGGAGCATGAGATATAGGATGCAGGTTAGTGAGATAGGGGATGACTATGGACTTTACATTTGATTTCTTGAAGATTGTAGCTGTCGGGGAAGCAAGTAAATGGAAGGGAATTCCACAGGCGGGAAGTGCGAGACAGTTGCAATTAATTTTTATCAGTTTTTCTTGTCGATTATTTTTTCGGGTTGGGATCTTTTACACGTTTGTCATTTTTTTCTTCTTCATCCGTTAGACACAACGTAATAAGCAGATTCCGAACTCCATATCTGTACGTTGCATCTATAACGGACCAAGATTAGTTAAATCATTGCTGATTATGCAATGTAGTTGTGCAAATCGATGGCTTCTGCATGTTTCATTCGTCTCCTTGATCTTTCTTTCTATTTCTTCTCCATATCTAACAGTAAAGTCATTTGTAATGCGTAATGCATTTTAATATTCTGAGATGATAATCACATCATCGTTATCATAAATAGCATAATCATTAGCATCAATGATAACATTATTATCATCAGCATCATCATCATCATTCATGATCGCCTATACGTGTTTCACTGACTAGTACAAAAAAAAAGAAAGTATTTTTAAATGTATTTACTGTTAGGTTCGGCTTATTCCGAGCATATCAAGCTACAAATACATTTCTATTGTTTTCACTATTTCCTTTGTAGTTGTACACTTGAATAAGTCTGTAGGAGATATCAACTGATCCACGAATAAGAGCAACATGTATGACGCTTTCATTGACAGATATTTTTTTTAATCGTTTCACCCTCAGTACTTTCGCACATCATTGACGGTAACCGTCAATGATGTGCAGGGGGCTATATAAGACTAAAAGTTTAGATAGGAGGAGAGTAAAGAGAAAGACGAACCAGTTACAGGGGGTGTCAGACAAAGGACAAGAGAAGGATGGAAACATAAGTGTGAAGACAGTTGCAAAGGTAGAGCGAAAAGAAAAGAACAAGTTATACAGGGTGATGTAGAAAGAACTGGAGTCAAGTGGATAAGAGATGGGTTTTGACATTGCATATAAATTCCTGGAGGTTGTAACCGTCAATAAAGCAAGTATACGGATGAAACTTCCCCAGGCAGCAAGTGCGAGAAAAGAATCTGAGGAATAGAATTATCGGCTGCATTTGGTTGTTCTAACTGTAAATGGGTTGAACCTTGTTGCCAGTCTGGTTGCACGAGTAAATTCGTCGGAGCAGAAGCCATGAAAAAATATTTGTAGAATAGACAAAGGAAAGCCGCATTCCGCCAGTGAAAAAGTGGCCGGGGTCAAGCCGCTAAGTCGGGACCTATCACATTACAGATTCTCCTTTGGAGCCTATCGAGAACACTGAGATGAACTGCAGGGGAGCCTGACCATCTATGACAGCAGCATTCTATGTACGGACGGTTGGTTGGTTTGTATACGTGCAAGATGGATTCCTGGCCAGAAACAGTCACCCAACCTTCCTAGCAGTGGATTTTGCTATCTCAGAAGAAAAGATAGGATTGTTGTACTTTTCGAGATTTCACTTCAATGTTTTTAAGATGATAATAAATAGTATTTTAAAACATAAACTTTGTTAAGGTCTCTGTGAATCATCTACAACTGTTCATTGCATTCAATTAGTTTCTCTGAATTATTGCTAATTCCTTCAAAAGTAATAACACCTAAATTTTAATGATATCATTAACAGTTATGGGCTAAATATGATTATTTTGAAACAATACTAGATTGTCCATGTATATATGAGATTGGGATGGATACAAATGGTGTTCATGGGCACGGAGGAAAGAAACGGTGCCATTACATATGTGAAGTCTTATTTTCTCTATGTATTAACCACCATTTTCTTGATGTTCACAGATGTTTCTCTTTATCTAAACTTATTTATAAATGGAACTTTGTCTCTGTGTGTGTGTGTATGTGTGTGTGTCTCTGTGTGTGTGTGTCTGTCCGTTACCTATAGACTCCGAAACTGCTGAACCGATTTTCTTGAAAATTTACACAGTTGTACTATAAGCGTCTGCGAATGTTCTTAGCTAGGTTTTGTGTCAAGGTACCCCCAATAAATATCGAAAATCGATAATCGAAAGAATCGGGTTATAGAAGGAGTGGTCCGATTTTAATCAAAGTTGATACACTCATAGAAAAAGACATAAGAAACGATATTCAGAAGCTTCAAGGTTGCAGTTCTTACAATAGTGCAGAAAATCGGTAATATATATATATAAAAGTGAAGATGTTTGTGTGTGTGTCTGTTTATCTGCCTGTATTTCTGTATTTTTTCAGCCCTTTTATTTTAGTTTTTGCTTCAGGTTTGGCTTTAAGTAGGTATAATTGTAGTTCTTAGTCTCAGCCATGATACCATTTACTCAGAGGACTTATTTAGCCTTCGAAATTCAGTTTACGACGAAAAAATTTTATTTGATATCGACATCAGGAAATTAAAATTTGACTTATATCCATTTATTTTTTTTTTCAGTCTACGGTTTTGCTTTAACAACTATTGCTTTTTAGTCTTTCGTTCCAACGTACAAAGAGTCTGAGCTCTAGGACCATGGATTACTTTTAAAGCTTCCATTACACCCGATCAACGCCGGGCTATACTGGTAGTCATTGGATGAATAAACATATCCTCATTTGCAATCTGTTAAACCATAAAAAATGTATTAGCAGAACATCATAATAACAGCTTTGAAAATTTACAAACACATTTCATAATGAAGGCAAGAAAACTAGAATGAAAGAACGAGCAATCTACATAAACATCCAAATAGAAACAAACAGCGGGTGTAAAGTGTCAAACATTGCTTCATGCAACAGATTGGGAAGAGGGATAATCGCCTTCACCTGAAAAACATTTGCTACAGAGAAATACAGTTAAAGCATGATTTTCTGAACTGCCTGATGTAAATCTAACATTCATGTAATTTAAAAATGCATTTCAAACGGAGAAACTAGCATTATTATATAATTTGGTCACAACAGAATGTTAAAAAAAAATCAATCAAGAGGTTTCAAAATAGATGAGAAAAACCAAGTTATCGAAAATACTCGAGAAATCCAAGTCAAGATATGTTAATATGGTTGAGAAATACAAGTTAAATGATATCAAGTGGTCAAGAAATATCAAGTCATTCCAAAATGGTCGATAAATTTAAGTTGAGATATGATGGTCAAGAAATATAACAGCATCAGAAAATGGTCCATAAATATCAAGAATTAGCAAAATGGTCAAGAAATACCAGTGAAGAGGTGGCAAAATATTTGAGAAATACCAATCGATAGATTGCAAAATAGTCGAGAAATATAAAGGCATGACGAAATGGTTGAGAAATACAATAGAAAGCAAAATATTGAAGAGAATATCAAGGTATGGCAAAATTGTCGAGAAATGTCATTCGTACAATGGCAAGATGTTCGAGAAATACCAGATGAGGCACAACAAAATGTTTAAAAATAGTAAGGCGTGGTAAAATTGCAGACAAATACTATTCCTGAAATGACAAAACAATCAAGAACTACTAGTCGAGACTTAACAAAATAGTCGAGAAATATCAGTTGATAGATAGAAAAAGGTCAATAAATATCAAGGCATTGCAAAATTCTAAAAGATGGCAACATAGTCGATGAATATCAAGGCATGGTAGAATTGAAAATAAAACTCGTCAAAAGTGTCAAATGGTTCTAGAAATGTCACGAAATGGCAAAATGCTCAAGTTATAGTAGTTTAAAGATTGAAAAATTGATAATATTAAGGCTTTGCAAAATTGTTGAGAAATACAAGTTGAGAGATTGCAAAACGCTTAAAAATTGTCAAGACATGTCAAAATGGCTAAAAAATACCAGTCAAAAGTTAGCAAAGTTTGAGAAATATCAAGGCATGGTAAATTTTTCAAGAAATCCCAGATGAGAGTTGGTAACATGCTCGAGAAATACAAGTCAAGAGAAGGCAAAATGTTTTAAACATGTTAACGATGACAAAACGTTCAACAAAAACCATTCCTGAGATGGCAAGATGGTCAAAAGATAGCCAGACATGGCAACATAGTAGAGAAATATAAGTGGCGAGTATATAGTAAAAAAAATGAATGTATCTCAAAATGATGGATATATGTGTCGAAAGATGCCAAAATAGTTGAGAAATATTAAGGCATTTCAAAACTGGATGGCAAACAACGATTGAGAGATGGCAAAGAGTACAAGACCATCACGGAATGGTAAAATGTTTGAGAAATACAAGTCGAGACATAGGAAAATGGTAAAAAAATGACAATAAGAATGGTCCAAAAATGACAAATAGTCAAGAAATATCACTCGATAGATGTTAAACTATTTCAGAAATATCAGAGCACGACAAAATGATTGAGAAATACTTGCCCAGAAATGGCAAAACTTTTGAGTAATATCAAGGCATGACAACATGTTTGACGAAATCCAATCGGGAGATTGCATAATGCCGGAGAAATATCAAGTCAAGACAAAATTGTTGAGAATAATCAGTCGGGAGATGGAAAAATAAACAAGAAATGCCAAGGTATGGTTAAATGATCAGCAAATGTCTTTTTGTGATCTGAATACCGTCAGATAATATGAGTCGAGAGATAGAAAAATGTTTGAGAAATATCGATGCATTTATAAAATGGTTGAAAATACAAGTCGGAAGTTTGCAAAATTGGCAATATTATAAAAAATACCAGTCAAGAGATGGGAAAATTGTTAAGAATTATTAAGACATGGCAAAATGTTCAACAAATACCATTCAGAATGTGAGAATATATTCGAAAAATACCAAGGCATATTTGAGATATATCAAAGCATAGCAAAATATTTTTAAAATACCTGCCGAAAGAGGGCAAAATGGTCGAGAAAAACCAAGGCATTGCAAGGTTGTCAAAAAGTATCGAAAAATATCAGTCAAGAAAACGCTAAATATTTGAGATAGATTGAAGTATGTTAAATATATGACACATACAATTTGAGAGATGGCAAAATAGAAAAGAAATATCAAAGCATTGAAAAATTATCTCATAAAGTCGAGAGATATTTGTGTATATTTCTGAGATGAGGTAGCATTTACAGTATTTATATTATTCGAGCTATTGTCCCCATCTTTGTTGCCATTTGTACGGCGTTTCGGCCGTTGTACCCTCCGGCCTTCTTCAGGGGCTAAGAATTTCGAACCGAACCCTTTATTACAATCACTAGGGTATATAATCTCCATTCCGTGCGTAGAGCTTCTTCTGGTGGTTATGGGTTATCTCCCTTTAACTCTGTAAGTTACTTGTTCACTGCTGCTGTAACCAGGTATTGAACTTACAACCTTTTGTGTAAAATCACAGTAAACAACCAGCGTCTATATCCACTGGGCTATGATTTCTTAATGTAAATACTGCAGTTCAAAATGGTCGACAAATGTCAAGGCATGAGAGTTTGTTGAAACTACTAGTCGGCAAATAGTCAAATTGTTGAGTGATATCCAGTCATATTAGAATAGTAATGAAACACGATTCAAGACATGTCTGGATTTTGAAGAATTATAAACGTTATGGTCAAATTATACATGTCGTGAGATGGCAAAATGATTAAGAAATATGAAGATGTTGCAAATACCACAGAAAGCTTTCCAAAATAATTTCGAAAATACCAGTTCAGACAGCGAAAAATGCTCGATAAATATCAAGACAAGACAACATGGCCGAAAGTTACCTATTAAGTGGCAAAATATTCAAAGAATATCAAGGCACAGCTGCTAATTGAGAGATGACAATATGGTCAAGAAATCACAAGTCGTGGCAAAATGGCGGCAAACACCAGTAGAGATTTTTAAAAATGGCATTTTTAGTAATATCAAAGCATTGAAAAATGATCATGAAAATATAATTAAAGCATGCCAAAATATATTTAAAATATCAAAGCATAACAAAATGATCGAGAAATACCAGACGGGAAATAGCAAATAGACGAAAAATATCAAGGCATGGCAAAATGTTTAGAAATACCAATTCATTACAAACTTTCAACAAATATCAGTTGAGAGATAGCAAAATTGTCAAGAAGTAACAATAAGAATGGTCAACAAATACCAGTTGAGAGATTTCAAATTGGTTTATGAGTACCAAGACATGGCAAAATGTTCAAGAAAGGCCAGTCAAGCGATAGCAAAATGGTTTATAAATATCAAAGTATGGCAAAACGTTCAACAAATACCACCAAGAGATAGGTCGAGAAATAAAAGTTAATGACAAATGATTTACAAATACCAGTTAAGAGATGGAAAAATGGTCAAGAAATTCCAGTCAAGTGTTAGCAAATTGGTCGAAAAATATGAAATCATGTTAAATGAACAAGAAATTGTTGTGGATTTTCGTTGCCAATTTTTTGTGGAGTTGTTGTTATAGGTTGGGTCGGAAGTAAGACAAGGAACACAGGATATAGGTTCAAAACAGTGTATTAGTATAACAGAAACATATATACAAGGTTAGTGTTAATAGAAAGTAAATAGAAATAAGTTTGAACGGTACTGTTACACTTCTTTATTGCCTGAATTGTAGCTAGCTTTATCAGCTTACTAGCTGTCGTTATTAACTGCTGTCAAGTGCAGTATTTCATTGCTTTTCCACAAGGCTTTTATAATGTGGGTAATCCGGGCCTTATAGTCCGGGCAAAAATTTATGTCTAATTTTCTCCAAACGAGACTCTACCGTTTGGCGAAGGCTCGACTGTGTTATTACATTCCACCAGAAGGGAGAGAGTTCGACAATAGCAAGGCAGCCAACTGCCGTCAACTGCAGTATTCAGTTGCAACCCAACTAGGGCAAGATGTGGCGCAAAGCCTTTTTAATATGGGATCTCCGGGCCATATTGCTCGCCCAAAGATATATGTCTAATATTCCCCAGTAATAAATCTCCCGTTAGCGGAGAGTCGACTGAGCTAATACTCTCCGCCCGAAGGCAGAGGGCTGACAGTAATAATGACAGTATTCATTTACCACCGCCCTATATGGCAAACTGTAGCATAAGGCCTTTTTAATGTGGGTTCTCCGGCCATATAGCCCGGACAAAAATATCTAATATTCCCCAGCCGTGAGTCTACCCTTCGGTGAAGCCATGACTGGGTTAATGCTCTCCGTCCGAAGGCAGAAAGGTGCCAATATCAAAGGCAGTTACTGCGAGGAACTTCAGTATTTAATTGACCTTCCCACTTAAGGCAACATGTGACACAAGGTCATTTATCTGTGGGTCTTACAGTCCGAAGGCAGAGAGCTGACAGTGTCAAAGACTGTTACTGCGAGGAACTGTCTTTTGAAAGTCGCGCAGGTAATCATATATAACAAAAAGACGAGTCCATTTCTCGCAGGAGGGTACCATAACAAAAATGCATGTCATTAGATGGGAAAAGAGACACGAAACATCAGAGTATTTGAAAATTATCGATATATACAACTGAAATTATTGCAAAATGGTTGAGAAATATGATAGCATGGCAAAATCGTTCATCAATATCAGTCGAAACATGGTAAAATGGTCAAAAAGTATCAAGATATAACAAATTGATTAACAAATACAAGTTAAGAGAATATGGGCGAACATTCCCAGTATAGAGATGGTAGCATGGTTTTGAAATATCAAGGCATAGCAAAATGATTGACAATTACCAGTTGAACAAAGAATACGTGAAAGACAAATTTCTGGAAACTTATATGAAAGATATAATTGATCCAAAATATATGATATTCCTGGTTTTAGATTTCGGCAGGTATATATAACGCCGACAAAATATAAACCAAAATGCACTAAGTATTTATAATGAAGTAACTTCCCTCTCGCACCAAATAAAAAGAATAGACATATTTTAAAGCTAAATTTCATTATCAAACTGTAAGCACACTTTGTAAGATACATAAACGAGAATTTTTAAAACAAACGAGTTTGAATTCTAAAAATAGTTTAGATTATTTGAAAATTATTCCAACTATAATTTCACGGTTTTCTTGAAAATTAATCAGTTTTCGTCACAGCTTGTTGCCAACAAACAAATAAGAAAAGAACAGACAGATGATTACCATCTGACGCCTAATCTAAATTGCTGTTAAAATTATGTTTTCTTATTTCAACAAACATGAAGAAGGATGAGGTAGTGGCCAGCAAAGCGTAATCTTTTGAATGATCTAAATTGCCCGTTTATATATCAATTATTCTTAAAAGGATGTCGCAGTCTGTGTTTCTTTTACGAGTATTCTGTTTGATTTGAATATATGTTACACAGACATTGTCTATTATTTAGATACTGACGCCATTTGAAGAAAAATCGCAAAACACATATTAAAGATCAAGCGAAACATTTTTCGGTGTTTGTCTTTGAAGAGTGATACAAATTTTTATTGTGACGGGCGCCGGTGTTAAAGACAAAATAACAATTCTGCGAAAATAAACGGTGATTGTGGGTTCATGTCCGTACATTGAATCGCTGATGATCAAGAAAAAACGTATTGCGAAGAAAACGGCGAATTACCTCGTCAAACCTAAAGACAGCGTGTCGCGTGTATTCTACGACGGAAAAATTGGCAAAGAAAAAGTAAAAACTAAATAACATTACTAGCACAAAAAGAGCTGCTATGAGTATCAGAAGTTATGTTAATTAGTCTTTCCTTCTTGTCTGGCATGGCGAATCAGATCAATCTCTCAATGAATAAAGGTAGTTGCGTTTTGCTTAATTATGAAGTTTGATGTTTTAGAGCTTGGTGAGCCAAAGTTCCTTTCTCCTATTGTTAATATGAGATTGGACTTCTGACACCGTTTTGTTAGCAGGTTGCCTACTGGGCTATTCACAACAGATTTGTGACTAAAATTAGGACTGACACAGGGATTCTTACAAAACAAAACGCGCTGACGCTCTAAGAAACAAATTTCCAAATGTAGGAATGGCATAGCTAAAAAGTGAGCTTGCTTCTGGTGGGGGTATGATGTTTCACGTTTACACATAGAAACCACGGTCGTTTGAAATTTGCGCTTGACAGTTGATTATATTGGAGCCTAATAAGGGCGTTAAGCAGATTTGGAACACTCAGGAGAAATGCACCATTCTGATAAAGAGTGTTTAATGCAAAAAAAATTGCTATAAAGACGCATTTTCTTGATATAAGCTCAAAAACTGTGAACTGCAAATGCTCTTTTGTAGAAAAAAATTCGAAAGAAAACCCTTGAATAAAAACATAAGTTAATATCTCTTCTTTTCTTAATCGCGTTTTGCATTTATAAAATATTTATTTCATTTCTCAAACGTTTTTAAACTAATTAAGATGTTTTCAGTCTGTAAGAAGTTATTTACACAACTACCAAGATTAAGATATTACACGTTTTACATTATTCCGACTATTGCCCTCATCTTTGTTGCTATTTGGACGACGTTTCGGCCGCTGTACAATCTGGCCTTCTTCAGGTGCTTGGAATATCGAACCGAGCCATTTATTACGATCACTGGGGTATATTATTCTCATTTCTTTGTGCGAATACTCTGTGGTAGTCATGAGTTATCTCCCTCTAACCCAAGTCTAAGTTACTTGTTCACCACTGCTGTAGCTAGTACTGAACTCTCAACTTTTTGGGTCAAATCACTGAAACTAATCAACGTTTATATGCACTGGATCATGTGTTCTCATGGCAACAAAGATGAGGACAATAGTCTGAATGATTTAAATAGTGTAAATATTACCCCATCTCAGAAATATAGACAAAAAATAAAGATATTAGTCAAAATAAATGATATAAATAGTTAAAAACCTGTTGATATCTTATACTTTTCTATTTAACTATACTATTTCATTAAGCATTTTTGTTTTTCGTATGAAAATAAGAATCAAAGACAGATTACTCTCTGGCTGCCAGCATTCGACATGTGTGTCGAGCAACAATGTACAAGGTCCTTAATGCAAATCCGTTTTCGCAAGGTAACCCATTCACCTTTAATGAACACTTCCATCAAAGCAGTATAATTGATGCTTAGTGAGTTAGAAAGTTAGCACGTATGCTATGATCTTTAACAGACTGACCATGCCAGAGAAATAATTTTATGACAACAGCCGACAGAGTAAAATATCTAACCATGTTACCTATCGCTTTTTCTTGTCTCTTCTCACTACTGTAGTATATTAGGCATCATTGTTGGGTAAATTTTTGTTTTGTTCCCCGAAGACCTTTATCCCGTCAAATCTTTCCTAAACTTTCTTGATTACGTGCACATGTATATGCTGAAATCAAATTGATAATTGTTTATTGAAGAAACTTAACATTTTCCCTCTTTTCGACCACAAAAACGTCGGACTATATGTCACCCCATACTACCATTTTCATATCTGATGAACAGCTGAATGACTTGGGGCGTAGGATACTTATTACGGCCCGTGTACTTCTTTTGAGCTATTAGTCCGCGATTTGTTTGGGTTCGGAACACAAATTCCGCGCATGAATAGCAAAAAGGAAAGCAAATTGGCCGAAAAATCGCCAATCTACACGTAAAGTCATTCAGCAGTGAATAACATGTTTTGAACCGTGGTTACGGAGTGAGATAAACAGCGAAAAGAAGTTCGATATTTTTCTGTTTGTAAAATTGAAAAACGTTAGGTTTCGTCAATAAAGAATTATCGATTTGAGTTCATTTACTTTTGCAAGGAAATAATGATGTTTTCCAAAGATTTGAAGAGGTAAAGGCCTTCGGGGAACAAAACAAAAATTTACCCATTGCTGTCAGTATAGAAATGACACTTTCTCTCCCTCCAACTGCGAACATCTGTGTTTTCAGTGATTTTCATGACGTCCATGAAACGTGGCTTGAAATTCAAATGTACTGACGTCGCCAATATTCAAACATTAATTTTTTCATTGCGCAATCACTAACTCAAATCGTGAACTACCCTCCACATTTTCCTAGCAAAACCGAGCAATATGCTTTTCTACCATATTTATTTTTTACCTTCTCTCCTCGCTCTTGCCGAGCTTCGCAACAATGCCCTCTTGGTCAGTCAGTTAAGTGCCATACGTGATACGCGCTTGGGCGATCATGTCTCTAAAGAGACATGACTGACTGCGCAGAAGATTATCCCGCAGTAGGTTGCCATTGCTTTCTGCGGTAGACTGGTTGCCGACCAAGGCTATAGAAACCAATCTGTGCTGTTATTTAGCCCATAACTGGAGGGAAGAGACAGATCAATACCTTTTCCAAAGGCCTTTGTGCGTAAGTAAATGCAAGAAATTCAACTGGAATTCGAACAGTGGTATCTATTGATATTTCGTTCTAATCGTCGATTAAACTGAAACACCTTATTTCTAAGACCTCTTTCTGCTATTAGCAAGCCGAATGATACTGGCTCCGTGATTCTCTTGGATTTACATCTTTAATCTCTTTATTAAGAATTGTGTCATTGAGGTTTCTTCTTTGGTCAAAGTTCTCGTGGTTGTTTTTATCCCTGTTCAGAAATATCAGATTAAATCTCAATTCTTCCATTGTTCACACGAGCATGTTCGGCCGTTATAACACCCAAGACCAATATTGTACCTGCGTGATAGGCCTAGTCACATTAAGCGCTTATTCGTTGAAGGAAATAAGTTCCTGTTTGCCCAGAGAATGAGGTATCACATAGAAACTGACAACTTTGATTCTGTGATAGAGTATTAAATAAGTGTAAGGTCTCTATTCCTCTAATGAATTTGTTACTTTACATTTCGAGATACGTTTATATGTCGATATGTAAAGTCACAAGCGGATCTCGAAACACTTGTAGCGACACAAATACTATTATGGACAATTAATATATTATAAAAAAGCAAGTAATATTAATATTAATTTAGAAGAATAAATCTACATTTTAAACAAAACTTTCAAGGCTTCTCGCACTTTTTTCTTCTATACAAATTTCGCTCGTTTTTAATATATATATATATATATATATATATATATATATATATATATATATATATATATTTCCACTTCTGTATTATATGCGTGGCTCTTCAGAAATGGATTGAATTCTTTCGGTGAGTGGCGTGTGTATACACTGCTCATATACAACATGTTAAAATTTCCATTTTCTGATTTTATGCGCCTATGGAATAGGGAGTAGCGACTACAACTGACACCAATTCAATCCTGGCCAGAGGCAAGTTGATGTGTCTGGACACACTGGTGGGCTGTGGTGCAGGCTTGTGTGTGGATGACTAATATATATATTTATATATACATATATATATATATATACACTAGCTGTATAGCCCTGCGTTGCTCAGGTGTAATGAAAGCTTTAAAACTAATCCATCGTCCTGGAGCTCAGACTCTTTGGACGTTTACACGAAAGACATAAAAGCAATAGTTGTTTCCACTTGTTTTCCAGCGAAACCGTAGACTGAAAGAAAAATGAATAGATGTAAATCAAATTTTCATTTCCTGGTATTGATATTAAATAAGTTTTTTCGACATAAACTGAATTTGGAAGGCTAATTAAGTTCTCTGAGTTAATAGTATCATGGCTGAGACTAAAAGCTACAACCATATCTACTTAGAGCCAAACACGAAGCAAAAACTAAAATAAAAGGGCTGAAAAAATACAGACATACAGGCAGATAAACAGACACTCACACAAAGATCTTGACTTTATATATATATATATATATATATATATATATATATATATATATATATATATTATCGATTTTCTGCACTATTGTAAGAACTGCAACCTTGAAACTTCTTAATATCGTTTCTTATATCTTTGTCTATGAGTGCATCAAATTTGATTAAAATCGGACCACTCCTTCTATAACCCGATTTTTTCGATTAGCGATTTTCGATATTTATCGGGAGTACCTCGACACAAAACCTAGATAAGAACACTCGCAGACGCTTATAGTACAACTGTGTAAATTTTCAAGAAAATCAGTTCAGCTGTTTCGGATTCTATAGGTAACGGATACACACACACACACAGACACACACACAGACAAAGTTCCATTTATAAATAAGTTTAAATATATATATATATATATAATTTTATTATACATGTTTACTATTCCCAGAAAATAAACTTGATAAGCCCTGGGAAGAAACCGATTAAAGAAACCTAATATTTCCCTAAGACTGCAGTACAATAGACTCGTGAATGATACGCACCTGCAGAAAATGTATATGAACAGTGTGAAAACCAAATATGGAGGACAAATTAGAAATAAAAGCTCAGATATCGGCGAACGACATCTTTCTAAAGGAAAAAGCACGCCGGAAAAATGAGTGGATGACTGAATAGATTCAAAAGAGACAAAAACAATGCAAAGATATGGAAGGAAATACAAGAAAATACACAAATAA
Source organism: Ascarosepion bandense (assembly GCA_037127315.1). NCBI lineage: Eukaryota > Metazoa > Mollusca > Cephalopoda > Sepiida > Sepiidae > Ascarosepion > Ascarosepion bandense. The sequence goes on along the minus strand of JBBBDQ010002275.1, from coordinate 601,187 downwards.
ATATGGGGAAAAGGCAGACAGCATAAATAAAAATGACTCAATGACAAATGTACCGAAGTAGAGAGACTGAGCACGACAAATAATGGTGATATGCTTAAAAAAATAACAGGACGAAAGGCCTGCTCAGCAACAGGATGGATTAAAACAAAGGACAGTAAGCTCATACTAAAAAAATAAAAAAAATATTTCACAGATGGGATGAGTATATTGCTGATCTCTTCCACGGAAAGAGAGGGCAACTAACAATACATGAAGCAGAAATATTAAAAACCGACATGGAACCGGCAATGACGAAATAGAGTACTAATAAAGCAGAAGGATCCGATGGGATTGTAACAGAGATTTTGACGCCCTTAGAAGACATAGACAGACTCACAGAAATAATAAACGATATCTACGATTGTGGCAATATTTCGGGGGACCTAAGCTGATCAATTTTCATAGCACTACCTCAAAAGGCAAGTGCACAGAAATGTGAACTCCACCGAACAATCAGCTTAAGGAGCTACATAACAAAACTCATCGTCCAAATTCTGTAGAACAGAGAACGAATTAGAATTATCCCAGACATAGGACAAGAACAGTGTGGCTTTGTTAAAGATACCGGAACAGGAAATGCAACATTCCCGCTCAGAATACTATCTGAAGGAGCAATAGAACTGCAGAAGGAACTATATCTTTGCTTTATAGACTACGCAAATGCATTCGACAAATTACAACAGAAAGAGTTGATAGAGGTGATTGACAAGCTGGACATTTTCGGAAAAAGATGTCAGGATAATCAGGGATATCTATTGGCAGCAAACTGCTTGCGTACGGATAGGAAGTGAATTCAGCAGGTATACAAAAATATAAAGGGGCGTAAGACAAGGATGTGTTTTCTCACCGGATCTATTCAACTTATATAGGGAAGTAATTCAGAGAGAAATAAAATCATTCCCAGGATTCGTCATTGCTGGTCACAATCTCAACAATGTATGATACGCGGATGACACATTGATGATAACAGACACGGAAAGGAGAATGCAAGACCTCATACAGGAGGTAGCAACAGAAAGCTAAAAGAAGGGACTAAGCATACACTTCAAGAAAACTGAATATATCGTCATCAGCAAAATAAGAACTTAAAATGCCAACCACAAGTCATAGAATCTAAAATAAATCAAGTAAAATTTAAATACCTGGGAAGCATTCTGACAGAGGATAAAAAATGCGATGTTGACATCCAAAGACGTGTGGACAAGGCCAAGGGCGCATTTCAAAATCCAAACAGAATACTGAAAAACGAGACAATGTCATTGTAAACAAAGAAGATTGTGTTGCATTACTATGTGATATCTGTTCTACTTTATGGCAGTGAAATTTTGAGGATCTCTTTAATGATGAAGGAGAGGGTTGAGGCAGCAGAAATGTGGTTTTACAGAAGGATGCTGAGGATACCATGGACTGACAACGTAACTAACGACGAGGTGTTGGAGAGGATGAAAACGATAAGAAAGAGACAGATGGATTTTTTGAGACATGTGATAAGGAAGGAGGGACTGGATAATTTAATACCCATAGGACGGATAGAGGGAAAAAGAGACTGGGGAAAGCAGTGCGAGACCTACTTGATAGGCCTGAGCAAATGGATGGCAGATCAAGTTTTAGAAGAGATACCAAGTAGAAGAATGTTGAGAGAGACTAGGGACAGATCCGTGGAAGTCCATGATCACCTAGGTCCTGAAGAATACGGTACATGAAGAAGAAAATAGCTCAAATACGTTAACCCGGACTGATATAGCTTTTTCTATTGAGACATTATTATTATTATTATTATTATTATTATTATTATAAAATTTTAACCCTAATCTAAAAAAAGTGATCCTCATTGATTTATGTGCATAAATCTTATATAATCAGCCTTAAAAATATTTTACTGCGTTTTCTGTATTTGGGATTTTGCTTCAAAACTTTAAGTTTTAGGCTACGTTCAAATGAAATTACGGAATAGAAAATTAATAAATATTATTCCAGTATTATAGTATTTAACATGGGAAAAACCGGATATTCAAATCCCAGAATAGTTAGTTCATAATAAGCGCCTGATAAATGCGTAGTGCTATGAACTTGAATAATTTGCATATATGTGTGTATGTGCGTATGTGTGTGCATGCATTACAAGTTTACATATATATATATATATATATATATATATATATATATATATACGTGATTATATATAGTTATACTCGTATCGAAAACCTTCCTCGAAAACTTTCGAACGAGGAGAAAAAAAGTTTTTAAAAATAGAAAAGGGAAAGATCTAACGACATGAGAGTTTGTCAAAAGTGTTTAGACAGAAATCAGCACGAATCCCAAAGAAAAAAGAAAACAAACCCGACACGAGTAACAATCTAACAGAAAGCGCTCAATACAAAGGTAGAGGGAACTTAATAGAACCTAATGAGCCAGACGAACCTACCTATGTTTTTCCTAAACAGATCGTCAGGAAAAGCCAATTTTCCCTGACGATCCGTTTAGGAGAAACATAGGTATGTTCGTCTGGCTCATTAGGTTCTTTTATATATATATATATATATATATATATATATATATATATATATATTGTTGTTGTTTTTGTTTAGATACATTGCTTAAATTCTTCTTTAAATTATTCTAATTGGGAAAAAGTGAATTGGAAGTTTGTGCTGGGTTCATATTTCCCGTTAATAGGAAGTGTCTGCATTTACAATAAATATTAGACATAAAAAATGATCATTCGTCTCAGCTATGAATTATATATATGAATTTTCAATGTTTCGCTTAGACTGTCTCAAACCAAACAGATTCTAACATTAAAAGAATCTAATTAGTTATACAGCAGCCATGTTTTTATTGGCTATAATTCTGTGGCAGCGAGAAAAAAACTGTATATTCAATAAAGACAATGAAGTCAATGAAATGGTAATTTGCATGAAACTTTATGAAGGGCTTCTTGTCTGCCTTGGAAATCACTAATCAATGACAAAATATTTTGAATCTACCACTTCCTTTGAATTTTCATATAAAATAGCAATTACTGAACAAATATATTTAATCCTTCTTAAGAAAAACCTATCAAAACTATGTATTAAAGTAATCAAATTTTGGTCGTATTGCTTTTCATAATATACTGTTAAAATATCAATATCATCTTTCTGTATTTTACATTTTCCCCCTTATTTCTAAGCTGTGATCTAAATTATAAGGTCGGTATCACTTTCAGAACTAGAAATGTGTTTATTACAAAAAGGTCTAGAAGATTGAAACATCAAGATAACTTTAATAATGCGATTTGAGAAGAAAGATTGAAACAAATCCCAAATCATATCAAAAATACAATCACCCTCTTTTTAACAAGACCATCGTGCCAAAACTTTTCGATTTCAAAACAAACAACCAGAGCTTCACCATCACCTAGACCTTGACAGACTTCTTCACCAATATCCTTGGAAGTAGAGAGAATCAAAAATATGAACCTGGAGAAGAAATTCAAAAAAGTTGTTTTCAAGATGTGAGGGTGCCTGACCGTGTCGTGCGTGATTAGAGCCTCTAGAATTTGGTAAAAAACAGAAAACACTCGGAAGCAGAGTCACATAAACACTTGCTCGAGATTTGGGACCGGTCAACATGTAAAGAAACGTAGAGAAGCCTGCCGCCGAGCTACTTAAAAGAGTTACAGTCAAATAACGCGCCTCCGATAGAGTCCTGGCTGAAGATGTAAAGAAACAGAAAGAGCCGAGAAGGAGTTTGTCAAATTCAGTTGTGTTGCTGCGCCGAGCTAAGGCAGACAATACGAATTCACCGCCGCCGTTACAAAGACCCCTTTTTGGCAGTTTTCGCAAAACTTCGGTGGAAAGCTTGAATAAGACATTTTGAATCGTCACAACTGAAAACTCCGATTGGAGTGATAGACGTTAGAAAATGAAAATTTGAATTAATGTTGAGAAGACAAACACGACTATTAAATGAAAACTTTTGCTCCGTCTTAAGTATAAGAAATTGATGACTGTTATATTCTCTTTTTTTTTCGTTTTTTTTTTTTGTATACAAAGACTTTTCCCGCAAATCATTCAGGCGTCCTTCAATTTACTTTTGGTGCCATTCTCATTAACCCAATTGTGCGCTCGCGTCTGGTCTGGTTAACGTGGTAAATGGACAGCTAGCATGATTTCAACGTGCCTTCCTCAAGACCAAAGTTCACAGCGTGGGTGAGGAAGACCACCGTTTTAATAGACGACTTGAAAAACAGCTACTGTGTCAAAGCCATCACAACTAGCGACCTGAGGCCGTTTTCACAATTAGTCGATAATTTGAAGAATCCGACTTTAACTACAGAAGAGGATTAAAATAAACTGGAAAGCAAAGAATAGGAAAGTATTTAGTTTATAGCTTAAAGAGAACAGTAACCATTTCAGAAGCATATTTTTAATACAATAGCAGAAATACCATCGAGTCCAAATGTTACGTTGAGATCAAGTGAAAGCTGAAATCATAAAAGCAGTTATCTGTATAGCACATAATAAAGATGCAGTTTAAAGTAGACAGTCATGCAAATATATTCTAGATGATTCTAGGATAGTATTCGTAGAATTTACGTGTGAAGTATTCAGCTATATGTCTATAAATAAAACTGAATGAAAGAAAGGATGGTTGTGGATTAAAGTTTCTTATTAAATTGTGAACGGTTATATTGACTTACATTCTATCAGCAAACAATGACGAAGCTTCAATGGAAACGTTTGCAATTATTACGAGCGATAACAAAGAATCCCTTAATAACTATCACGCTGGTATTACTGGAAAAAAAGTGATTTCTTTGCGTTATAGCTGCTGAACAGGTGCATGAAAACCAAGGAAAAGATTTGGGTTTCACCTAGTATTTATTACTTTTTAAAACCATATTTCTTTCTTTTTTCTTAGTTAACTTTAAGTAGATATGTTCATTTTTCCCACGCTTTAATTCTATCCCTTTTTACTTTCAATGACGTTTTAGTTACTTTTAAAATATGTTTCTTTTTTTAGAACTATTTTCTGTTATTTTTAGCAAGCATGTATTTAAAGATCTTCATTTTTCTCACATTTTATTTTTATCCCTTTTTAACTGAGTTTTACTTTCAATGATGTTTTAGTTACTTTTAAAATATGTTTCTTTTTTTAGAACTATTTTCTGTTATTTTTAGCAAGCATGTATTTAAAGATCTTCATTTTTCTCACATTTTATTTTTATCCCTTTTTAACTGAGTTTTTACTTTCGATGACTTTTTAGTTACTTTTAAAATATGTTTCTTTTTTTTAGAACTATTTTCTGTTATTTTTAGCAAGCATGTATTTAAAGATCTTCATTTTTCTCACATTTTATTTTTATCCCTTTTTAACTGAGTTTTACTTTCAATGACTTTTTAGTTAATATTAAAATATGTACTTCTTTTTTTTTAAACAATTGTCTGTTATTTTTAGCAAACATGTATTTAAATAAATAAAGTACAATTATAATCAACGTTCTCTGAGAGAATATAAGACTGACGTAATCGGACGGATTTGGAAACTGAGATATTTGAGTGCTGCAAAAATTAAAAGGTTATCATTTAGTATACTGGTAACCTGATGAAGATGCTGAAACAACACGAATGATGTCAGAAGTATATCGGCAGGGTGATGGTTCTTAGAAATGGGCTCTCTATTATCACCAGCAAGAGCTAATATATACATGGAATACTTCGAAGATATGATATTAATATCCGCATTATTAAACCAGCGCTATGGCTGGGATACATAGTTGAAACTTTCATAGAAAGACCAAAACACTGGACCATGTGAACACAATAAGATTAGCGATAAACGTTCTTCTTCTTCTTCTTCTTCTTCTTCTTCTTCTTCTTCTTCTTCTTCTATGTGCCCTGTCCCTTCAGGACGTAGGCGATCTTGGCTTTCCACGTCTCCCTATTCCCTTCTTCTGTTACACCATTCAACCCTCGTTCCATCATCCACCTGATTAGGTCCTTAAAATATGTTATATGTTGCTTTCCCCTGTCTCTTGTTCCTTCTATCTGACCTGTTAGTATCAGGTTCTCCAAGCCCTCCTTCCTCATTGCATGTTCCAGGAATTTCAGCATTCTCTTCCTGATGCTCAGTGTTAAATTCCTTTTCGTTTCCATCATTTCCAAAATTTTATCATTGCTCACATGCTCGATCCATGATATTTGCAGCATTCTTCTGTAGAAACACATTTCAGTTGCTTCAAGTTTTCTTTAATCTTTGATGAGATTGTTCAGCATTCACTGCCACATTGAAGAACTGACAACTCATAGCAATCCAGTACTCCCTACTTTGTTTTTAGCAAAATTGTTCTGTTTTTTAATACTTTACATAACATCTGAAATGCTTTCTTCGCCATAGCAATTCGCCTTCGGATCTCTGTGTCACACTTTGCGTCTTCTGTTTAGATGAAACTTTCATAGAATGAACAAAACACTGGACCATGTGAACTCAATAAGATCATCAATACAGTTCACAAGTGAGAAAGAAAAGTATAACAAATTAGCATCCCTGGATGTATTAATATTTCGAACAGAGTTGGTTCATGACATCCGTATTTCGCAAGCTAACATTCACTGGACAATATCTGAACTTTAACTCCCACCAACCATACAGTGTAAAGAAATGTATCGTCCACTGCTTATCGAGCAAAAGTCATAATTAGAGACGCAGAGATGGTTAGTATAATCAGTACCCTACAGCGTAATAACTACCCTGTGTACCTGACATCTCTAACAAACCGGATGGATCTGTTTAAGAGTATAACAACACTCAGAAAACAGTCTCAGTTTTCCTAGCCTTTGTAACAGAATTATCGGAAAAATACAAAACTCTGTGATCTATATAACACCAGGCTTATCTTCAGAACTGATTTAACACTTCTCAGATGCCTTTTCCTGGTAACACCTTCCCTAGACAACATAATTAAGGACTGCGTGTACGACACACTATACAGCTGTGATAAAAAATATAAAGAGTTAACGACAGCTACGATTCAGGCGATAAGCAGCGTAATTGTACTGTTCGGACTTACTTCAAGTTGCTCTGGCGAACTTCGCTGTCAAGTTGTAAAGACCCTGTTTGGTCGGAAGTAAGACACAGAACACAGAAACTAGGTTCAAAACAATGTATTAGCATAACAGGAACATATGAACAAAGTAATTGTTACTAATCTAAACTTTTTATAAATGGAACTTTGTCTGTGCGTGTGTGTGTGTGTGTCTGTGTGTGTGTCTGTGTGTATCCGTTACCTATAGACTCCAAAACGGCTGAACCGATTTTCTTGAAAATTTACACAGTTATACTATAATCACCTGCGAGTGTTCTAGCTAGGTTTTGTATCGAGGTACCCCGATAAATATAGAAAATCGATAATCGAAAAAATCGGTTTATAGAAGGAGTGGTCCGATTTTAATCAAATTTGATACACTCATAGACAATGACCTAAGAAACGATATTCAGAAGTTTCAAGGTTGCAGTTCTTAGAATAGTGCAGAAAATCGATAAATAAATACATATATAAATCGATACCAGGAAATCAAAATTTGATTTGCATCCATTCATTTTTCTTTCAGTCTACGGTTTCGCTTTTACTGGAAACAACTATTGCTTTTAGTCTTTCGTACCAACGTCCGAAGAGTCTGAGCTCCAGGACCATGGATTAGTTTTAAAGCTTTCATTACACCCGAGCATCGCCGGGCTATACTGCTAGTCAGTAAATAGAAATAAGTTCGAATGGTACAGTTACGCTGCTTATTGCTTGAATCGTAGCTGGCTTTAACTGCGTACTAGCTGTCGTTAACTGTTGTCAACTAACTGCTGTCAACTAACTGCCTGCAGGTAATTATTTATAACAAGAGCAAGAGTTCTTTTCTCGTAGGACAGCGCGATAACAATATGGGAAACAGTAATACATTGTGCTAGAGAAAACCAATTACAAACATCAAAATTGTAATATGAGTGCTGATAAAAAATGTTTTGAGACATTAGGTTTATAAGTCCACAAAAAAGAACACATGGCCCAGTAGAGAAAAACTTTGGTTGGATCCAGTGACTTGAACAAAAGAGTTGTGAATTCCATACAACAGTGGTTAACCTAAAGCTTGTTGAGTTGAAGGTAGTAGCATGATTGATGAAACGAGAACAATTTACTCCAGTGAAGGAAATTAAGTTCAATATTCCAATAACATGAAGAAGATTTGAAGCGTATAATGGCCGAAACGTCGTGAATATATTAAGTACAACAGTTTAAATAATGTAAATAACATATATAGATAAATTATGAAATAATTAATTGTAATAAAATAGAAAAATTTGAACGTCTCTATGTTTTCATATTTTTAATGATTCTTTTCCTCAATTTTAATTTGAATATACTTCACATTTTCTTTTTCTTTCTTATTCTCTGATTAATTGGTTTGCACGTCATTTATTTTTCTACTTCATATTTTTATTTTTGATCACATCGTCTTCATTTCCATTCGTTTGTTGATATTCATATTCTTCTTCCTTTTTTGTCTTTTTTCTCTTACTTAATTTCGTCGAACCCATCTTCCTAACATTTTCTTTATTCTTACACCTTTTTTTTTCTACATTTACTTCGTTTTTTCTGTTTTTTTTTCCTTCAGATTGAATTTGTAATGTTCTTTTATTTAATTTTTCTTTTCTTCATTTACTTTACTCTTATTTTTTCATCTTTTTTCTTCTCTCGACGCATTAAACTATGTAAGTTTCTGATCAAAGAAAAAAAAATATTGAAAAGATTTATCTGTATACGAATTTTTAGTCAATAAATTCTTACCACCTCCCAATTACAACCACGTTCATCACAGGATTTGATTAATGTTATCTGCATTATAATTCATTTTATTATCTATATGATATGTTCTTCACTCGTAAATATTATCTTGTTTAAACTAACAAAGAAATTATCTCTTTTTTCTATATATCTTCTTGTTGTTATTACTACTCATAGAAATTCTGTAAATCTTAATTTATTACTCGTCTGCTTTTATCCTCTTGATGACGGTAATTAAAAAGATATAATTAAAAATAAGAGAACGCTTTTGGACATTTATTGACTCGTGATTATTTCACGTAAAAGCACAATAAATTTTGATTCAGGTAAAATTTAATTAATTTAATAATAAAATATATAAATTAAAAGAAATATGAGAAATTTTCCTTTATTAATTTGTTTATAAATAATTTATAGTGTAAATTATCAGAATATTTAATGATTCGGCCAATTTATCAGTATCATATATTATACAGTAATGCGTTTCTAGTTATAACTGTGAAAACAAAGTTGAATTTAACATATTTCAGCTGTAACGGTATATTTTCAAGCACATATTCATTTGCTCATAGGCATCACTTTAGGTGGGGAAGAAAAATTTAATAAGTTGTTTATGAAGAAGTGTTGCTGGTGCTGTGTACCTTGCTTTCATTAACTTCTACACTCCTTACTAAACATTGCATTGTTTCTCTCCAGGTAAACTGACACCAGACTGTTCAAAGACAACAAAAGTAACTAGTAGATATTTCACTTGAAAATAGACTAATTTGGCATTGTGGTTTTATCAAGTACATTCCAGAAAGAGTTGAGTCCCCATGGACATTCATTCTGGGATGGTTGCTATATTAGGGGACGTGCTGCAACTGCCACCTCAAAAGAAAACATTGGCCGTGTTACCCACATAGAAATAAATGACAGGCGATTCTCAATAAATCAAATAGCCAAAACTAAACTTGACATGATGGAGGTTTTTATTCGATAGGTTCCACGTTTTCTAATGCCTGCTCAAAAGCGCACGAAGCTAATTTCATCACGACGAGTGTTGGGTTGAGACAAATAGACAATTCATGTGGTCGAAACAACCCCCCTTCAGTCAGTTAGTTAAGTGCTATACGTGATACACGCTTGGGCGATCATGTCTCGAAAGAGACATGACTGACTGGGCAGAAGATTATCCCACAGTAGGTTGCCATTGCTTTCTGCGGTAGACTGGTTGCCGACCAAGGCTATAGAACCCAATCTGTCCTGCTATTTAACCCATAACTGGAAGGAAGAGACGGATTAATACTTTTCCCAAGGGTATTTGCGCGTAAGTGAATACAATGGATTCAGCTGGAATTCGAACTCGGCTCCCCGGTTTCTCGTTCCGAGCCGATATCCACTGTACCACAACGCACATCCTCCTTACCAGATAAAAAAAACAAAAAAAAAACGTTACTTTTTTATATGTAGAGAAGGCGATGACCTCAATTTTTCAGGATGCAGCAAGCATTGTGCTTATTGACTATCTCTTAAAGGGTCACAACTTCAACATTCCAAATTGACGAGGCAGTTCCGAGCGGCTATCAAGATCAAAAGCCCAGGACAATCGGTCAAAGTGGGGCTTGTTTCATGGAATGCTGAATTTCAAAATTGGTAGTATAACCCGCCAAAGTATATCGGAGTAACAAAAACACAAACCTTCTATTTTCCATTTTATTTCTGAGATTGTATATTCTTTTAATGTACCCCGTCACTAGGCTAAAAAGTTGATCGTTGATCGTGGCTCTTCATAATTTCCTGTCTTTTGTAGCTTTTAAAAATGTTTGCTTTTATCTATCGTTTCCACATCCTGTTAAGACAGCTAAAGATCATGAGGTAGACTACTGACTTTCTATATCGCTTTTAATAGGCCTTGTGAATGTCAAATCTCCCATGTCCTCGTTTTTCATTTAATATCCTAGAAATTTACACTATTTTTATTAAAAATATATGTCATTCTGTTTCAGTCTTCCATAAAATATGTGTCATTCTGTTTCAGTCTTCCATGAATTATGTGGCATTCTGTTTCAGTCTTCCATAAAAATATGTGTCATTCTGTTTCAGGCTTCCATAAAATATTTGTCATTCTGTTTCAGTCTTCCATTAAATTTCCTTCTACCTAACATACCTTATCAATGTCAGGTTTCTGGAGTATCCTATCTGCGTTGCTTCATCGTTCCTCTTTGCTTTGCAGTAACAACAGGAATTTAGTTATTAAAGCTAAAATAGAGGGGCAACGTCACATTTCGTTGCTGAGACCAGAATAGACCCAAAACAAAACTTGCACAAGAACAACAGACAGGTAGGAACGGAGCGAGAACCAACAGACTTTAGTTATTTGGACCATACGGTTCTACATACACCCCGCAATTCTCTCCCCCGCCTCTCTCTCTCTCTCTCTCTCTCTCTCTCAGGTGGGACATTTTACTGTTATCTCAGAAATTTATCGGTTTTGTTGTTACAGCTCGCCAGAGCCAATTTGTGAAATGTTTCGAAGTTTTTCATCTTTGAATTTCTTTGATTTGCCGATCGCTTATTGGGTTTCAGGCTTTGGGGGTGACCAAGGGAAAATTGAAAGACTGGCTAGCGTCCATCAAAGAAGAACTACTCATATATAAGCTGTCCGACAGGGAGACTGATTATGTTGCATTTAACGCTGCAGAGAGACAAGTGTCTTAATTTGTTAGGTATTAACTAGCAACAGGCACCCGGTTGACCTGGAAAAAGTTAGTAGAATTACTTGTAAAAGAGTATGCCGATGATGGCACAACTATTGAGGCCGTGATGAACGTCACACGTCTGATACAAATATATGGTGAAACTTCCAGGTAATTGTGAATTAGAGCTAAAAAGGTGGACACGCTCGTATAGTCGGAAAGGATAATAAATAACCCAGTCATACAGGTCCTCTTACCTGACCTGATGAGCGTATAAAGATTGATGTAATTAAAGAGACACCGGTCAACCTATCAGAAACTGTGTCATTAGCGGCCGGGGATTTTTAGAAAGGGAGAAGAAAATACATGTACAGAGTCAGGGGGCAGGCGGTCAGTCAGGCAGGCAAGGGGGAGAAAAAAGCCTCAACATGGGTTAAAAGGATAAAACAGGGGAAGGTCAAACCGGAGGAACAGAAGGAGGACCCTAATATAAGGGCCTGGTCGTTGAGGCACAGATTTTACAAGCCCAAACCGGTTCGGACAGAACTGCTGTGTTGGACTTGTCATTACGAAGGCGATAAGGCAATAGACTGTTCAACAAAACGGGGACTCTCCCAGATTTCCACAAACCCTGATACACTAGATGCGATCGTGGACACGAGACATAGTAGTGAGGGATCAGGAAATCTCTGTTAAAAAGCCCACTCCTAGAAAACAGAACCAACAAAACGCCAATGCACCGCCTCGGAAGTAAAAGAGGAAGTGACATATGCAAGGAAAAAAGGAAGGTGTTGGGCACCTGGCCAGACCGGTCATTTTGTTGCAAGCTATCAGTACGAAGGTGGATTTGCGGGAAAACAGGGTATCATAAAAGAAACTGCCTCCATGGGAATAGGGCAAGAAAAACTAGCCAATAAAACCCGGCATCGAAGTGAACGGTTAGAAACCCAGTAGGGACATGAATGAGGAACTGTTACTGCCGACACTTATGTTGGGGTGGACAGCGAGTCGTAACCTCAGACGCAAAACGGCTAAGGCGTTTTTCCTCTTGACCCAGGGGGATGAACTACCTGTCCAATAACGGTGGGTGGGTCGAAATTTAGGGCCTTAATAGATACGGGGGCGTCAGTTTCTTTAACAAAGTAGGAAAAATATAGATGTCTAAAGAATAAGGGACAGATATAGATATTAACCATTAAACCTATGAGAAATAAAAGAAATTGTGAAACTTTTAGTGAGAGTAGAAAGGACTTGGGGTATTCATAAATTCTATGTGACTAACGACCATTGTGGAGAAGTGATCTTATAAGAAGATTGGCTACAAGGCGCAGATTAAATTCAACTGCACCTTGTTAATAATGACTGGCGTAGAGACGCTATCGGAAAGCCCCTTCGAGGGATCAGGGACAGTGGTGGTTGATAAAAAATTAAATTACACTCTCGAACTGCAGTATCAGGCAGAGGAGGGCTAGTGACAAAAAGGAAAATTAAAAAAACAAACTCTCCAATTGATTCCTATGAAGGGAGAGTGAATTGAGGAAAATGATGTCGCCTTGTGAGAGACGCAGGTAGAGCAGCAGTAAAAGAAGTAAGAAGATCATTGTGGTTAAGGACTATACAAAGAGTGAAGTTTAATAAAGAAGGAAATGGAAAATGGAAGGCTTGGGAAACGAAGACGTTAATAGCTCCTGATAATTTAGGGATAGAACGGGGAATTTAGACAGATGTGAAGATATGGATAGGTTCTTGCTACCAGCTACCTATTGATTTGAGACCCGACTGAACACCTTTCCATAAAAGGCCTCTAGTAAAGGAAGAGATCTAAGGTATGTTAGAGGCAGAGATAAATACGAGATATGAATTGCCTTGGAGTTTCTCCATAGTGGTGGTAGATAAAAAGATAGTGAGTACAGGTTTTGTGACGATTTTAGGAAATTGAACGCCATCTCCAAGCCCTTAGCAGTACCCCTGCTATTAATAGATGATATATTGGCTCTGTTGATGAAAGCTAAATACTTCTCCATCATATATCTAAGAATTGGGTACTGGCAGATAAACACTGATGAGGCCGATAGGGAAAATTGCGTGTCACATAGGCTTGTTTCAATTCAGGGTCATGCCATATTGTTTGGCAAATGCGTTGGGTATATTTCAGCAGCTGATGTCCATCGTGTTATGCAGAGCAGAAGACTTAGTTATAGCTTTTTTAGATGATGACATTCTGATGTTCGCAGAGTCAACAGAACAACAGTTTGACCATTTGGGACAGCTTTTGGGTTGTTTGAGACGACATGGCCTAAAACTAAAACTGTCAAAGTGCCATTTTATGAGAAAGGAAATTAAGTATCTAGGTAGTGTTATGAACAGAAAAAAGATTAAGTCCGACTTAAATAATAAGGAAGTAAATTATTAGATAAATGCCTGAGACAAAGACAGTGAGACAAGAGCATTCACAGAGGCTATAGGCGCTTTCTTGTGGTCTTTTCGGGATAGGCGACACATTTGATAGTATTGACTAAAAAGTATGCCAAATTTAGGTAAACGAAGGACTGCCAGAAAGCTTTTGACTGCCTGAAAGATTAAATAACCGCATAATTCTTTACGGAATTATCCAGGTCTCAGCAAGCCTATGGTCCTTTACACGAAAGCTAGTAAGCAGTGTATAAGAGCAGTCCTTACCCAACCATGCCCGGATATGAATAGTCTAGTCCCAGGTATACTGAAGGATGTACCAGCATATTTTTATAAACATGCTCTCAGCGATGCAACAGAGATGACCGGCAAAAGAAAAAGATAGTCTTCTGTCATTATGTATGCCTTACAAAAGTTGGATTACTACTATATTGGGTCGTCTTTACTATCAAAATGAACCATAAGTCACTCCAATAGATAATGAATGCTGAATGGATGAACAAGAAGATTCAACAAGGGGCTCTGAGATTGAGTGGATAAAACAGCAAGTAACTGGTTCGAAGGAATAAAACCTGTGCAGATCTACTCTCTAGATACCAAGACAGTTAGAATAAGTATCTGTGAGGGTGGATCCCGGATAGATAGGGCCTACAGAATACGACTGATCAACTCGAATTGGCTGAAAAATCGTCCTGTGTTAAAGACGGATGCAGATGAAGCTACACAGAAAGTGACTGACCCTCATTTGTTATTTTCCAGTTATTTTACAAGTTCCTTTATTTGCTTGATGTTGAAATCTTCAATTTCTTTGTTAGCATCTTGGAAAAAATTTTTTAACGGCAACCATAAATTCTATCTTCTTGGAATTTAAAGTTAGTTCTTACTCCCCAATGTCTGGTACGAGCATGTCTGGGTGGTGCTGATACATTATTTCTATATCATTTTGAATTATTTCACTCCAAGCAAAGTAATATAGCCTGTAAGACGCAGTGTAAAAGAGTGTGAGAGAATATGTGAATATAATGAGAGAGAATTATAAAAGAAGGTAATTTAAGAAGAGAGGCATTAACGATTGATATTGCGTTTAACATTTTGAAGATCAAAGATAAATGGGAAGCAAAACAGCAGAAAATATTTCCACAGATGAGAAGCGCGAGAGAAGAAACCTTTAGCATAGAACTTACGCTTACATCTAGACAATTTAATGAAAATAATGAGATTTACTCGCTATTCTAGTACTGCCCTTAATTGTTTAAAATTTATGAACTAAAGAGGAAAATTCATCAGAACAGTTACCGTGAAAATATTTATAGAAAAAGCAGAGGGAAGTGACGTTGTGGTATTAGGAAAGTGACTGAATCCGAGATGCTAGGTCAAAACTAATAACATTGCAGATTCTTTGGATTTTATCAAGGATCTTTAACTCAACTCTCTAAGGGGGTGTCAGGAAGTAAGTAAGAGAAGGATGAGAATATCGATGAGAGTGGAGTGGACGGGGAAAGGAGCATGAGCGAGAGGATTCAAGTTGGTTAGATAGAAGATTACTATTGACTTTACATTTAAATTCTTGGAGATTGTAGCTGTCGGGGAAACACGTAAATAGAAAGGAATTCCACAGGTGGAAAGTGCGAGAAAATAAGCCGCTGTAGTAGAATGTGCGTTTACATTTTATTGGTTTCACAGTAAAAGGGTGGGACCTAGTTGCTAATCTTGTGACTCGAGTAAATTCATATATAGTGGGTACCAGTGAGCTAAGTTCATCGGAGCAGATGTCGTGAAAGTAATTGCAGAAGAGACAGAGTGAAGCCACATTGCGCCGGTGAGAAAGTGACTGTATCTGAACTGCTAAGTCGCGATCGATCACATTACAGATTCTCCGTTGGATTTTGTGAAGGACACTTAGATAGCTAGCCGGAGCACCCGACCAGTTATGGCAGCAGTATTTAATGCACGGCGGATGGTTAATTAAAAAGAGTTAAACAACTGCTTAGTAACTTCAAGTCTAGAGGAAAGTTTAGCAAGTTAAACAGTGTAAAAAGAAAAATTCGAAGCTGGATTTTTAAAATCGTATACAAGTTGAAGAAGTATGTTCAGAGTTCACAACTACAAATTTGCACAGGAAATTTCATACATTCAACAGACTTCTTTGGTATGAAAGTAGCGCCAGCTATATTTAAATTAGCTATAGATAGCATGCCTGCAAATTGAGATTTCGCTGTACGTATATAAACGATATTTTAATTAAAAGAGCATCTAACGAACTATTCGGCATGTGAGAACAGTTCTTGAAAAAATATGAGATTACAGGTTGAAACTCAGTGAGGAAAGGTGCGAATGATTTTTACCTAAAACTAAGTACCTAGGACAAAATAGTCGACAAATAGATCCGGCGAGAGCAAATGCAATTAAGAATATACAATATGCAATAGTCGACAAATAGTCGACAAATAGATCCGGCGAGAGCAAATGCAATTAAGAATATGCAATATGCAATAGTCGACAAATAGTCGACAAATAGATCTGGCGAGAGCAAATGCAATTAAGAATATGCAATATGCAATAGTCGACAAATAGTCGACAAATAGATCCGGCGAGAGCAAATGCAATTAAGAATATGCAATATGCAATAGTCGACAAATAGTCGACAAATAGATCCGGCGAGAGCAAATGCAATTAAGAATATGCAATATGCAATAGTCGACAAATAGTCGACAAATAGATCCGGCGAGAGCAAATGCAATTAAGAATATGCAATATGCAATAGTCGACAAATAGTCGACAAATAGATCCGGCGAGAGCAAATGCAATTAAGAATATGCAATATGCAATAGTCGACAAATAGTCGACAAATAGATCCGGCGAGAGCAAATGCAATTAAGAATATGCACCCGCTAACGTTAGTAGGTTACAAGCATTTTGAGGGATAGTAATCTATTATTAAATTTAAATATTATTAAATTTAAATATTATTAAATTTAAATATTATTAAATTTAAATATCTTATATGTAGAATTTGAGAACTCGACTTTGTTTTAAAAAGTCATAAAGTGGACTGGAATGATAAATATTAGATGGCACATGAATAAATAAAAGAAGATGCTACCGTCAGATTTCTCACTAGAACACTTTAATTCAAATGCAGAAATGGTACTGGCCTCAGATGCTGTTGAATATAGAAGCAGTAATTTTACATAAATGAGATGACGGTAACGTGAAAGTCGTTGCGTATGCTTCGTGTTCGCTACTGCTAGCAGAAAAAAGCTACAATCGAAAAAAAGGCGTTAGCAGTAATATTTGCAATGAAAAAATTTTACAAATTTATACCCTGAAGAAGTTTTTGGTTGGTTACAGATCTCCATTATCAATTTAATGTTAGAAAAAAAAAAAAACAGAATTTCTACGCATACAGTTAATAGGTTACAACGCCGGGTTACCATCTTATGAAATTATGATTGTACAATTGAATATCAAACTTTAAAAATCTTAGTAATTGTGGATGGGTTATCGTGATTGATACCAAGATTACTGAACCGTTTAAGGATACTATTATTGCAGAATTGAAAAGTGAAATAAAAATTATCAATTTATTAGGTAATGTAGTACGCGAATTAGGATGTGCGTTGTTGTGCAGTGGATATCGACTTGGAAGAACAAATCGGGCAGCCGAGTTCGAGTTCCAGTTGAATTTCTTCAATTCACTTACGCACAAATACCCTTGGGAAAGGTATTAATCCGTCTATTCCCTCCAGTTATGGGTTAAATAATAGAAAATATTGGGTTCTATAGCCTTGGCTGGCAACCAGCCTACCGCAGAAAGCAATGGCAACCTAGTGTGGGATAATCTGCCCAGTCATTCGAGACATGATTGCCCAAAGCGTGTATCACGTATGGTACTTAACTAAGTGTGCGAATTGCCAGTTACTCTAAGGAAATAAAAGCAAAGGCAAAACAAGACATGTTCATTTCAAAAATTCAAGAAAAACAACTCAACCAAAGTAAGAACGTATCAAGTTTTGAACGCCTACTCACTATATAATGGAGTATTGATGTTCGTACAAAGAGTAGTAATAATTAGTAGGTTACAAAAACGGATATTAAATGAATTTCTTAGTAGACGTACTGGAATTCCAAGAATGAAATCTCGTATGAGCAACGATGTCCACTGGATCAAAACATTAAAAAAGTAGTCGGCCAGTTAAGTGGCATACGGGATTCTGACTTGGCAGAATATTATCGCGCAGTAGGTTGCCACTGCTTTCTGAGGTAGACTGGTTGCCAGTCAAGGCTATAGAACCCAATCTGTTCTATTATTTAACTCATAGCTTGAGAGAGACGTGCTGTATTATCTTATTAAGTAGTAATTAGTGGGGGATCATTTTATTACTTCATAACACTATAAAACCGATCACTCACACTATGTCCAGTAGAAGCCTTAATCAAGTTTTCAATTTTTATATTGTCAGTCATTTAAGTGCCATACGTGATACACGCTTTGGGTGACCATGTCTCGGAGAAGACATGACTGACTGGGCAGAAGATTATCCCGCAGTAGGTTGTCATTGCTTTCTGCAGTAGACTGGTTGTCAGCCAATGCTATAGAACCCATTCTGTCCTCTTATTGACTTATAGCTAGAGTGAGAAGATATGCATTATATTATTAAGTAGTAATTAGTAGGGGATCAGTTTATTACTTAATAACAATAAAAAAACTGATCCCCCACATTATGCCAAGTAGAAGCCTTAATCATATTTCCAACTATCATATTCAGTCAGTCAGTTAAGTGCCATACGTGATACACGCTTTGGGCGATAATGTCTCGAAAAAACATGACTGACTGGGCAGAAGCTTATCCCGCAGTAGGTTGCCATTGCTTTCTGTGGTAGACTGGTTGCCAGCCAAGGCTATAGAACCTAATCTGTCCTATTATTTAATTCATAACTGGAGGGAAGAGACGGATTAATAATTTTTCTAAGGGTATTTGCTTGTAAGTGAATGCAATGAATTGAACTGGAATTCGAATTCGATTCCCCGATTTTTCGTTCTGAGTCGATATCCACTGCACCCCCAACAAACATCCTGTACCAGATCTCATATCCCGAAAAAGTAGTAAAAGCCTGCAAAGGTTGTATTCTGGCAGCAAAATCACCTACCACGAAATTATAACCTTGGACAGAGACATTCAAGGCTAGACACAGAATTTTCTGCAGATTGAAATACCGTTTTCTTACAATGTTCCCTTATCTGTGACTACTCTGAGACTAAAGAAATTGCAGGATCAAACGGCCACGAATTAATATAATCTATGAATCACTGTTTAGTGAGATGTTTTGTCAAACCAGCGGATGAAACCCATGCCACATGCATATAGCTAACACTACTACGAGATCAAAATTAGCTTGCAGAGTGCTGGCAAATGAGGTCCATGTCACGTGCTCTGCACCATACACTATCCTTAATATCAGCCCGAAGAAGCTGGAACCGTCACACATCGGACACCGCCATATGTTATCAGTCTTGTAGAGTTTATGTTTTGATGTCCTATATACATTGAAATGAACTCTTCCTCCTTCATACTTACTAACCTGTGAGACTTCTTAAAGGAGGCAGTCGGGATGCAGTGTAACTTGACAGTTTGGACAAACACTTCTATCTGCTGATTAATAACACTCTTATTTTGCATATATATATATTGTTATTCTAATACACTGGTTCAATCTACCTTCTTCTTTTAGTATCTTTCTTTCTGACCCTAACAGGCCACAACAGTTTAAGTAGCGGAGTCACCAACTCGGTTGAAGAGATGTGTCCAGTGTTGCAAGACCTCCGGGAGAGATTTTCTGCCCATGTAATTGGAGTAGATAGATCAATTGGAGTAGATAGACTAAACTATCGCCCGGTTCACACTCCACCCACATCTATTGAACAGGTGAAGAGGCTCATCCCTTGTTCCCTGTTTAGGATGTAGTTTCCGGCTTTCTCTTTTCCAATCTTTTCACTCTTACGTAGCCACCACCCCTTACCGCCTTGCTCGGAGTGATATGATTAAAAAAATGTATTCCGCCGTAACTGATAAACGAATATCTGACTCGGTGAATATATGTCTGCATTTAATATAGAATTTTGCAGATATCTGTTATGTATAAGGTCATTCCATAGATTACTCTGCTGGAACAAATACTCTTCTTCAACGTTCTGCAAAAATCGCATGTCTAACTCACGGAAATGAATGTCTGCCTGTCACATGGAATTTACAAATACTTCAATAAAAATGATTAAGAATTTAATCTTTGATTTAAAGAGAAATTCCCCTATACAACATATATCAAAATGTCAAAATAGTTAAATGTAACCTCCTCTTCTTTTCTAATAGTTTTTTTTTTCTCGTATTTCCCGTTTGTGGATCTCCTTACCGTTTAATTGCTTTTCTGGATGCTACAATCTTCCAAAGTTTAAATGTAACGTCAATTGCCATCTTCTATCTAGTTGATTCCCATCCACGACTTATACATTCTGTTACTTTTGTTTGTTTGTTTGTTTGTTTGTTTTGTGTTTTTCTTACTGTAACCCAGTGGCGGTCCTGTCCTGCTTGGGATGAAATAATGATAAAAAATATAAATTCTATAAAAGTTTATATGGTAAATACAAAACTGAAAATCCAAACTAACGTGGGTAAGCATCGACACTTCCCATAGAATATTCCAGCTTCGACACTGGAGGGATGTGTTATGGTGAAACACACCTATTCCTCAGATAATGGACTCTCCCTCCTGTATTAATAAGAGTTAACAGGAAGTTAACTGGAAAAGTTCTTGGGAAGTTCTTAGGGGTTCTTTAAAGTTCTAGAGAGTTCTTTAGAGTTCTATTGGAGTTCAGTAGAACTATTAGTTAGTTCCAGTTTGGACATCGTTGGACTAAGGCAGTTGATATTAGTTGGCAGTTAGCCGAATACTAAGGAGTTAGTTTACAGTCGAAGATTACTAAGTTCCTAATATTTTGGGTGCGTTAAGTCGATTAGCAACCGACATAGTACCTTTATTACCATCAGTGCGAAAACTAGTCCACAACACGATGTCAAATATTTACACAAACTGGAAAATGTGAAGATTTTACAGTTACATTACGTTGAAACACCAGACGATCACTGACATTTCGCAACATTGATCAAGGTTAGTACTTAGATGGGTGCCAGTTTCGGAATACCAGGTGCTGTAAGATTGGATGTGTTGAAGAGATAATGAATAATAGCGAGAAACTTTTAATTGGAGAACCGAGTTCGAATTGTCTTTAGATTAGCTACGATTACTCAGGCGAAGATGCTCTTGGGAAAGGCATGAACCCGCCTCTTTTCTTCAGCTATGGGTTAATTAATAAGATTTATTTCACTAATCCATTATTATCTAGAAAACTTTCTTACAATCTAAAAATATTTTCCGGTTTTACATATCCTGCAAAACGTTGGTTGGATCCAGTGACTTAACCCAAATATCTGTGTTTTCAATAACCGGCAACAGTAGCGACAAATAAAAAAAATGTGGGTTTAGTTAAATGGAAATAACTAATAAACCGGGGAGAGGCATGATCATGAAACGAGAACAATCTACCGAAGTAATTGAAAATAAATAATTCAGTTCAAAGTTCCAGTCACTTGAAGAAGGTCGGAGCGTACAATGGTTGAGACGTCGGAAATATGATTATAAAGATGTGGACAACAATCCGAAAAACGTAAATAACCTTCAAAGAGTTGATAAGCCGTAAAAAACGATTTTATCAATGAATCAAAAATGGAAGTCTGACATTCTTGAATCAGTTCTGTTTAAGCACCGATAATTCAGGCTCAGTTCCCTGTCTTCCTACCAGCCCATTAGTGTCCTCAACAGCTGATTAAGATTCACGCATTACCATGGCATCAATATACAGGGGTACCACGTTCAATTAACTGTGCATAATGCTACACCATATCTTTTGACGCGTTGGTTTATATGAAAAGTTCAATTTACTTCTGTTGAAATGTTGTTCTTACTTTTTGTTACACTGAAGAATAGTTATTTCATGTTATTAATCCAGTGATAGGATAAAGCCCAACTTGTCTATCCTTTCAACTGTGCACGGCGGTAATCAATGAAAGTCTAACCGGTTATTATTGAGATTAAATGAAGCGAAGAAGACAACCGCCTTAATCCGTCTGCGCTGTCCCATACACATGACACAGATGTAAAATGATAAGATCGTTATTCAGATATGCCGACTTCGAAGTTGGTAAAGGTATTGTTGCACTGTCTTTATTCTTCAGAGTCATTTGGTTTATCTATTAAAGCTCTTTTTTCCTTGATATCAAGCACTAGTAAACTACTGAAAAGAAAAAAAAACAATTTTGGTACTAAACACTATTATAATTGAACATTATATATATATATATATATATATATATATATACACAGAGAGAGAGAGAGAGAGAGTATATAAAGGAAAACTCAAAACGTCATTTTAATTGGTTATAAACTTTAGCTCATTTCAATTAGTTTAATTAACTCATTTCATCAGACCTTACAATATACCTTCCATCTGGTACAAAATTCCCGCAAAAAGATTCCGACATAAAATTTTGTACCAGATGGAAGGTATATTGTAAGGTCTGATGAAATGAGCTAATTAAGCTCATTAAAATGAGCTAAAGTTTATAACCAATTGAAATGAGGTGTTGAGTTTTCCTTTATAAACTTCATATCGCTCTGGTTAACACCCATCAAGCTCCCTTTACCAATTAATATTTTATATTAAGGTAATCTTGTTGGATTATCCTCACCGTTTACGGACTGGACACCTATACCTATATATATATATATATATATAGTCATCCGCTGACAGATCTGTTTCGCTGTATCACAGCTCATCAGTACGGTTAGACATCCGATTGCTTTTTACCCAGTATTGAAACCCGATCGGATTGGCGTCAGTCGACGATTCTACCTCTGAGCTCCGTAGAAGGAGGCAGACATTTTAAGCGTGTACCATATCATTATAAACGCTCAGTAGCTGAAAGTGTTCTAATTCATTTTCTGAATGAACGATGCGTTATATATATATATATATATATATATATATATATATATTACCAAATGGCTTGCTTGATTTTATGGTTCATTTGAACGAGTGTTTTTGTAATTTTCAAAGAAATTTCTTTGGACGTTTTAAGCTCTATGTTATTGTTATTATTTATTCCATTTTTTTTCGTTTTTTTTTCTTTCCGCCAAATTGGAGTAGATAGTACCTACTATCGCCCGGTTTCACACTCCACCCGCGTCTATTGAACAGGAGTAGAGGTGATCACCTTGTTTCTTGCTTAGGAAGGGGTTCCCGGTCCTTCTTCCTTCTCCTTCGGTCTTAGTGGTAGTTCAGTTGGAAGCTCTTTGCTGTTAGTGAGTGTGGTGGCAATGTCTTTCCATTCTGAGGGTACCGGGTTGGCAGTTTCCTGGTTGCTGCTTCCGACTGGTAATTAGGAGCCCGAACTCTTGCGTAGCGTCTTGGGAGGCTGTTCTGATCAACAGTTGAATAATATCGGGGTTCCTGTAGTGCCATAACGCGCATAGACGGGCGTCCCTTCATGAACCTCCGGTGGGCAACCCCGAGGCCACATCCTGCGCCAGTCTCCATTCTTCATATGCTGCAAATAGTAACCTACTGATTCTGCCCTAGTCCTCTCTCCTCAACCAAAACACCATGAAATGGAACAAACAAAATACCAAAATCAAACCAGCTACTCGGAAAACGCCCAAAACTCTCTGTGTCTCTTTCACTAACATACGCGGTATCCGCACTAACTTTTATAGCGTAGAATCATTCCTCCAAACTAACTCACCTGATATCTTAGCCCTATGTGAAACTAACCTTGACCCGTCTATCCCCTCCTCTGAGTTCCATGTTCCTGGTTACCTTCCCCTCTTCAGGAAGGACTCCAACGTCCATATGCATGAGCTTGGTGTATATGTCAGTGAACACCTCCCCCTAGCTAGAGTAACATCTCCCGAATCCCTGGACCAGTCTTTCATGTGCTTCCGTCTTTCACTTCTAAGCTCTGTTAGCTATCTCTTCTTCCTCTACCCGCCCCCTCCTTCTCTGACTGTTCGGTACTTGACAGCATCTCTGACAATATCCACAAGGCCATTTCTTCACACCCATCTGCCCATATTTTTGTGTTTGGCGACTTTAACGCCCACCACACTAAGTGGCTGGAAAACTCTGTAACCGACCCTGCTGGTGTCCACACCTTTAATTTTTTGATCTCCCAATCCCTTACGCAAGTGGTGGACTTCACCACGCGTTTCTCCAATAGCCCTAACGGAAGGGACTCGCTACTAGACCTCTGCTTCACTTCCACGCCAAATTCTTGCTCCACCAGACAACTCTGCCCTCTCGGAAATTCTAACCACGCCGTAGTTTCTGTTAACATCTCCTTCCACTCCTACCCAAGAAACCCAGACCAACAGAATATCCTACTGCTATCAAAGAGCAGACTTTAATTCGTTCCGTGACTTCCTCTGCGACGTCCCTTCGAACAATGTTTTTACTCTTCCCATCGAAGACTGTGCATCAGAGGTCTCCTCCTGGGTTAAGGCTGACATCGATGCATTCATCCCTGCCAGGAAATTTCAGCTTAAATCGCATTCGTCTCCCTGGTTCTCGCCCGCTTGCTCGGCCGCCATTGTCCACCGGAATCACTTCTTCCGGCTTTATCGTAGCCACGTGTCGGACCAAAACAGGCGCCTTTTCGCCCAGGTCGTAATAAGTGTAAAAAAGATATTTAACAAAGCTAAGACGCTGTTTGCTGCCAGGATGAAGCAACGCATAGCATCCTCCAAGTTCGGTACCAAAGATTATTGGCGCCTCTGCAAACGCGTGCTTCGCAAGAGTAAGTTTTCAATACACCCACTAATAAACGAGTTTGAGGTCTTCACCTCCTCAGCGGACAAGGCTGAATGCTTTACTCATAGATTCTCGACCAATTCGACTCTGGATTCGTCTGGAATACATACACCCGATTTCTCATCTAGAACTGAGGCCCAATTGAAAGACCTCCACATCACGCCCTAACTGATTTCTAGCATAATCTCAAAACTGGACCCTCACAAAGTGAGTGGTGGGGATGGAATCCCAATCATAGTTTTGAAGAATTGTGCCCCTGAACTCTCCTCTATCCTTTCTAAGCTCTACAACCTCTGCCTATCTTTCTCCTGCTTCCCTGCCTGTTGGAAGTCTTCTTCTGTGTTTCCAATATTCAAGAACACTGGTGAACCATCGGACCCCCAAATTACCGTCCCATTAGCCTTCTTCCGATCTTCGGCAAAGTGTTCGAAGCCATTATCAATGCCGAGGTCGTTCAGCATCTCACAGCCCACGGGCTCCTCTCGGACAAACAGTATGGCTTCCTCTTCACAGGTCCTCTACTGATATGCTAACAACCATCACCGAGTATGTATACCAGGCTCTCGACAAGAATGTTGAAGTCCGAACCGTCGCCTTGGATATCTCTAAAGCATTCGACAGAGTATGGCATGCCGGGCTTCTACGGAAACTGCGAAGCTATGGCATAACTGGACTTTTGTTGGACTTAATCCGGTCATTCCTCTCTAACCGCACACTGAAGGTGGTATTAAA
The DNA here is from genome assembly GCA_037127315.1 of Ascarosepion bandense. Taxonomy (NCBI): domain Eukaryota; kingdom Metazoa; phylum Mollusca; class Cephalopoda; order Sepiida; family Sepiidae; genus Ascarosepion; species Ascarosepion bandense. The sequence goes on along the minus strand of JBBBDQ010002275.1, from coordinate 575,587 downwards.
CGATCATGCCTCCCACAACTGCCCTACAAATGCGGGTGTACCCCAAGGCTCTATTTTAGCTCCTACGCTCTAATCTATATCAATGAACTCCCCGATGCCATAAGATCACAAGTAGGCATGTACGCCGATGATACCACAGTTTACTCTCGCCTCGATCAAAAATCTGGTGTTGGTGACAAGGCGACCCTCACTGCCGAGCTTGAGAAGGACCTCCAATCCGTGGTGGATTGGGGTAAGAAATGGCTCGTAAAATTCAATTCTTCCAAAACGAAGCTGCTGTCAATTAACCACCACAGACAATCGCACCTCCCTCCCATTAGCATGGAACAGGCTTGTCTCCCAGAGAGTAAATCACTACGCCTGCTTGGCCTGACACTCTCAGCAGACCTCAAATGGAATGACTACGTCGAATCCATTGCTAAATCCGCTGCTATGAAAGTCGGCTCTCTGTGCAGGGCCCGGAAATTCTTTCCGCCTGAATCTATCCTACAATGATATAAATCTACCATCCGCCCGTGTATTGAGCACTGCTGCCACATCTGGTCGGGTGCCCATTCTATTCTCCTCGGGGTTCTTGACAAAATACAGCGAAGAATCTGTAATGTGATTGATACCGACTTGGCTGACCGCCTGGAGTATCTCTCTCACCGGCGTGACGTGGCTTCCCTGTGCCTCTTCTATAAATACTTTCATGGCTTCTGCTCTGACGAACTTAAATCACTGGTGCCCCCTAGGTGTGAATTTGCATGAGATAATAGATTGGCCACTGGGTCCCACCCTTTTACAGTGAAACCGATGAAATGTAACTGCAATTTCTACTCCAACAGCTTCTTTTTTCGCACTTTCCGCCTGTGGAATTCCCTTCCGCATGCTTGTTTCCCCGACGGCTACAACCTCCAGGAGTTTAAATGTAAGGTCAATAGACACCTCCTAACACACTCACAGCCACTCTCTCCAACTCTCTCCCTATGTACATCCTAAGTCGTCTATCACCCTCCTTCTGACATTTCCCATACCCAATCCCTCTATGTAACCCCCTGCACTATAGTGGCAGTGGAATGTCTTGCTTGAGGTGATACGATTATATATATATATATATATATATATATATATATATATATATATATAAAGTGTGTGTGTGTATGTGTGCCTTTCTGGAAAAGTGTATAATGCTAGATAGATGTTTATTTCAAGACTAACTGAAGTTCTTTGTTCAAGAAATTTTTTATTTAACTTTCTTTATATTTCGAACTATTTTTCTGGTTTCTAGTAAATATTTAAATCTATTGGATATGTAACTCATATTTACAGAACCCACCAATGGGGTTTCCCTCCCAAGAAACACATATAATTCGTAAAAGGTTTATGTTCTGGCGTCTAAGGCACCTTCTAAAGGGTACATGCAGATTGGGATTTTGGCTAGTTTTCTAGGGTATTGATGTTAAACCCACATCGAACTGACCTCGTGTTGTATTCGTTAGAAACGTGAGCGCATTGAAAAAATATCCTTAGTGAGCTTGGGTAAATGTTGAAACAGGATTGATAATAGTTTTAAGGCGAAAGAAGTTGTAGAGAGCCATGACCACCTACGCCCCGAGGTGACAAGGCACTTAAAGAGGTTTTCTAATATCTGAATAATTTGTGTTTCATTATCTGTTACCTAAGAAGTTTGTTTGTTTTTGTGTTTTTAGCAATGTCAGATTTATACTTTTACAATATCACGCCCTGATCACGAGATTATTACATCACATAAACAATATATCGACTAAAAATACAAAATGAACAACCCAACATCAATAAAATATTTAAAATTTTAAAAATAAACATATTGACTACATGTCATTAATTACAAAATAATACGTTGAAAAGAAGCGTAAAAAAGCTTTAAATGTTTTAAAACTGTCGAAATACACCTAAATTATGGAAATTTTATTTCCATAAATTTAATGAAAATTATAAGTTTGTAATATAATAAAATAATAATATAATCAAATATAATTTATAATAAAATATAATTTATAATCAAGTATAATCATCTTTTATAACAAATATTTCATAATATTTATAACAAATATAATATTTATAACACAGTATATAATATAATATATAATATATATAATATTATAATATATATATATATATAATATATTATATATTATATATATTATATATATATATATGTATTATATATATATAATATATTATAATATATAATTATAATTATATAATTTTTATAACAATGTATCATATAATATATAATATATTATAATATTTTATAATATTTATAATAAATATAATATTTTATAACAAATATAATTTGTAATCAAACATAATCAAATATAAATATAATAAAATATAATATAATTTTTCTAAATTTATTTATGGAAATTAGGTGTAAATACACTTAATTTATACACCTAATTAATACAAATATCCATCAGGTTACGTCATTTCGAGTTAACTCGTTCTTGATAATGCGTTGTTTGTAAAAATAAAAAAAAATATGGAAAAATAAAAATCAAGTTTAAGTCATTTTATTCGTCTTTACGTCTGTCTTCCACAAATACTGAAATTGTACCATCACTAAAAAGAGCCAAAAATACATAAAATCATGTTACTGTTCAATAAATAAGAATAAAACCATCTTCCTCCGCGACGTAAATAAACAGGCTGAATTTAAGTGTTGGTAAATTTAAGATAACTTAGTTTGTTTTCAACTATCACAAAATAATTTTAATAACTGTATTTTTAGCTTTACGAAATCACTTTATTTTATAATTTCTTAGAACAAACGACATTCATAAATAAAGAGTACCTGATTTATTGTAAAGATCGCCAAATTGTAAACACCTACATTTACAGGTATGTACGTATATGTATACGTAAATTTAGGTTACTTCGTTTTCTGTGCTATATTAAAATTTTATTTGTGTGTAAGCTTAAAATAGATGCTTATTAACCGAATATTATTAACAATGCTTGTATAAATAAAATACAGAACTGGGAATGTTTGTGGTTTAGTTTAGTGATAAATTCGAAGACAATTAAATTGGACTTAAGTCGCACTTAAGTCGTTTTTCAATAAAAGCCGCCTCTCTTGGGATAAATTACCGACGTAAGGTGAGCTATACCTGTATACATAAGTGTATATTTGTGAGCGCCTCTATGCGAACGTATGACAAGAATGTATGCTACCAGACTTTGAAAGAACCTATTCAAGCAGAGTCCAACTTTGTCGGGGTTCCGTCATTCGGGCAAAGACAAGGCTCAGAAGTATTGACAAATAGACTACCCAATACCGAGTATGCAATGGTGGAGCAAGTCTTTAACATTGGTGCGTGTGAGCACTGTCAGCTTTCCCACATAATGTTTATCCACGTGTCACATCCCGTTTCAGGTGGGGGACATTGTGTAAATACTAAGAGTTTTGTTCGAACCCGAAATTGATAGTCAAGCTCTCTGTCTTCGACTGAGAACAACGTGGTTGCGGCTCATCTACGTAACGAGTCTCGGTTGAGAAGAAAACACCATATTTCCAGATTCTGAGTATGCGGAGGTTGGGCAAATTTTGAACTTTGAACCGTGTATACAAGTTCGGATTCCCTACCAAAAGCCCGACTTTGTCTTATATTCCGTGTCAGTGAAGGGGACTTTGTTAAATATTCAATTTTCCACTCGAACTCAGTCAACCTCTCGGTCTTCGGAATGAGAACGTGTTGTGGAATAGTTTTCACACGGAAGGTTATAATCGTGCTATGTTGGTTACTAATCGACTTAACGTACCTAAAATGTTAGGAACTTAGTAGTCTTCCACTGAAAGCTGACTCCTTAGTATTCGGCTAAATGCCGACCAATATCAACTGCCTAGTAGTTTTACTGAACTTCAATAGAAGTCTAAAGAACTCCCATGAACTTCCTGTTAACTTTTATTAATATAGGATGGAGAGTCCATTATCTGAGGAATAGGTGTGTTTCCCCATAACAGAACGACACAGTCGGAGCTCGGTTTATGCACTGAGACATGACTGAGAAAAACAAACTCTCTAGTCTCGAGCAGAGTGTAAACTCAGTCGAGTCTCCTTCGACAAAAAAAGACTCGGCTGAAAAGAATAGGCAAACATAGTTCCAGATCCCAAAAGTGCGAGGTTTGAGAAAAGTCTGACTCTTGGTTCATACGTATTTGCTCGGGTTCTCGAACATATATCAGAATCCCGAGAGTGCTCGTAATTATCACGTCGGTTTTGCTCTACAGACAAAGACTTTGCTAAGAAAAATACATATTTACCCCCTGACCTCTTGTTCCTTTCGTTAAACGTGACCTTTTGTCACATCCCGTCTCAATGAAGAGACTTTGGATAAATATCCAGATTTCCGGGAGAGCTCGCAACTTTCGAGCTGTCACTTTGAGCATTGTATGATTCTGTTGGGCTTGTCTCTACGGACGGAGTCGCGTTTGAAAAAAAATAGGCAATGCAATGTGCCCGATCTTGTTGTTGCTGGGCCTGGATAAATCTTTACCTTAATCCCGAGTGTACGCTCGGGTTCTTCCCGTTAAACTGGAACTTATGTGGGGGAAACTTTGGGTAAATATCCAGCGTTCTTTAATAACCAGAAACTTTCAAGCACGCTGTTTTCGTGAAGAGTACGAATCAGACGGTGTTCTGTCTCCGAACGGAGTCTCACCCTAAAAAATAGTAGCGAGTTATAACATTTAATAATTGTACCTTACAACACATTTAAAAGAAGAGATCTTTATATAAGTGTTATTTTAATCTTTGTAATCACTTCTAACGCCTAAGGCTGCCACATTAACTGATGATTCAAGTTCTGTCAACCTTTTACATTTAAACAAAATCATCTTATCTTTTTCTACTAATTGATTTTGACTAAAGCGAGATAAGAATAAATGAACATTGAAGACATTAATTTTCTTCTTTTTATTCCTTTTGGCTGTTAATGATTTAATTTAGCATTTTTTACAGAACGTTCTCCGCATAATCTAAATTTATTTATAAATGGAACTTTGTTTTGTGTGTGTGTGTGTGTGTGTGTGTGTGTGTGTGTGTGTGTTTGTGTGTGCGTGTGTTACCTATAGCCTCCGAAACGGCTGAACCAATTTTCTTGAAAATTTACACAGTTGTACTATAAGCGTCTGCGAGTGTTCTTAGCTAGATTTTGTGTCGAGATACCCCCGATAAATATCGAAAATCGATAATCAAAAAAATCGGGTTATAGAAGGAGTGGTCCGATTTTAATCAAATTTGATACACTCATAGACAGACATAAGGAACGATAATCAGAAGTTTCAAGGTTACAGTTCTTACAATAGTGCAGAAAATCGATAATATATATATATGTAAAAGGCAAGATGTTTGTGTGTGTATCTATTTATCTGCCTGTATGTCTGCATTTTTTTAAGCCCTTTTATTTTAGTTTTTGCTTTGGGTTTGGCTCTAAGTACGTATAATTGTAGTTCTTAATCTCAGCCATGACACCATTTGCTCAGAGGACTTATTTAGCCTTCAAAATTCAGTTTACGACGTAAAGAACTTATTTGATATCGATACCAGGAAATCAAAATTTGACTTACATCCATTCATTTTTCTTTCAGTCTACGGTTTCGCTTTAACTGAAAACAACTATTGTTTTTTAGTCTTTCGTGCCAACGTTCAAAGAGTCTGAGCTCCAGGACCATGGATTAGTTTTAAAGCTTTCATTATACCTGAGCAACGCCGAGCTATCCTGCTAGTTATTTAAAGGTGAACCTTTTCCATTGTTATTTATCTCAATTTGGATTGGAATGGTTTGCAATGGATAAATTTTAATCATTTTAATTTCGCGCATGTGCGTTGTTTGTGCTTGACTTTATCAACTGAGAGTATAGAGGGGTCAGTTTGACACCGTCTGTTTGATAAAAGAGCACCACTCTCCCAGAAATTTGGCAACGGCATACTGTACTACTTGACATTCGTACCGGAAGCTAAAATACGAACATTTCAGAATATTTTAGTATCAATCTGATGATAATGTAGAGAATTTGAAATGAGTTAGATAAGTCTAATAGTGATTACGAAGGTAGAACAGCTCGGAAACTTTGAAGAACTCAGTCATGACTGTCAGACAATTTCTGGCGCCACATCGCCCCTTCAGTCAGTCAGTTAAATGCCATACGTGAAACACGCTTGTGCGATCATGTCTCGAAAGATACATGACTGACTGGGCAGAAGATTATCCCGCTGTAGGTTGCCATTGCTTTCTACGGTAGACTGGTTGTCGACCAAGGCTATAGAACCCAATCTGTCCTGTTATTTAACCTATAACTGGAAGGAAGAGACGGATTAATACCTTTCTCAAGGGTATATGCGCGTAAGTGAATACAATGGATTCAACTGGAATTCGATCTCGACTCCCCGGTTTCTCGTTCCGAACCGATATCCAATGCACCACAACGCACATCCATCGCCCCTTACACCCTTCATTATTATGTGTAGGGCGCAGTTGAGCGAGAAATCAACAAAGCTCGCTTTAACTTCAGAAATGAACTGAAAGCAAGGATTGTTATAACATTTTGCAATTTAAATTTAAAAAAAGAGACAGTTCAGAAGATATGCAGGAGATTGCTAAGTCTTCTGAAGGTTGTGGTTGAAGCCATTAGCGATTAAACTGAAAAATGTACTCTTTAGTATTTTAAGACATTTCGGTTTAAATTTGTAAGTTAAAATTAGATGTCGGTTTTATTTTCATGTTTGCGTAATTTAGGCAACACTTTATCATTCGCAGTCTTTTTCAGGTTTAAGCTGGATTCGTTACACTTGGAAAAGACAGAAGGTTTATTACGATATTTATTTTTATGATTCAACTCGACGCAATAGGAAATATAAAAAGAGAACGACAACGACGACGAAGTAACCGGAATAACAATGTATTAACAAAGTTTACAAAGATGGTTGAATATGCATGCAAATAATGGAAAAAAAAGTTCTCTCCCTTATTCCGGTAAGAGAAAAGTGAAAAGTTCATTCGAATAAAGTCAATGAGAGATTGATTGAAATAAAGTTCTGGAAAGAAGAGATACATGCAATTTGAGTTGAGTTGAATTGAGTTTCCATTGGAGTTTGTAACGTGTGTGTGCACATGCATGGATGTGAGAAATAAATTCGCGCCTAATTGCGACCTGCAATTTTTGCAGGTGTGTGAGAGCGAGAAATAAACAAACGTCCCACTGCCATACTGAAATAGCAGGGTTCTCGCTTGAGTTAGACGACAATTCTACTCCTGCAGCTTCTCTCGCACTTCCCGCCAGTGGAACTCGCTCCCGTATTCTTGCTTTCCTGACGGCTACAACCTCCAGAAATTTAAATGCAAAGTCAATACTCATCTACTAACCACTGGACTCTAGCTCTCTCCCCTCCCCTGTATAACCTTCCCTTTCTCTCCACCTATGTATCTGTCATCGCATCTGCTTTCTCAGCTTTCTATTGTTCCTTTCTAACTAGTTTGTACTCCTCATTCTTTTCTAATTAATCTTTTTACATTTATGTAGCCCCCTGCACATCAGTGGCGTTTCCGCCTTGCTTGCTCGGGGTGAAATGATTAAATATATATATATATATATATATATATATATATATATATATACGTGACCGCTATCGCCAACTGCCAGAAAACACGTGCGTCCCTCCTTAAATAACCACCCCTAAATGCGCGGGTAGATGAAGCCTCAAGTATAGATGAAACAAGTATTTTAAAATGCGTAGGAGTGAAATTGTGTGAGCCAAGTACATTAAACAAATATATGCGTAAATATATATGCGTGAGCGGCATACACTCTATAAAATTCGTTTTGTACAGGCAAAACAGGCACTTTTCTCGTAAGGATCACTGCATGTAAGCTGAGAAAAGGTTGAGAATGCATTATGATCAATGTGGTTTTAAAACCAAAACTTAGAAAAATATACAGAATAGCAAATATGTTTTCTCTAAACCTAGAAACCTATGAGGCCAAACGAAGATATAAGTCAATATATATATAAACTACTTTCAAAATTTCAAAATGAATTTTTATTCTGATTAGCTAAAAGGAAAAACACACATAAATTTTAGATCTTCTCATATACATAAATAGGAAACCGATGGTTTTCTGTATTAAAGGAAAAATCATTTTCACAACCAACATCCAACATTGCCTGATAACATAGATATTTCTCTGTCGCAATGTACTTTTAATTCATATATATATATATGTATATATAAGACGCGCCAGACCAAATGTTGGGTAAAACACGATTATCGATCAAAAATAATTTTCGAACAAAACAATTTGATATATATATATATATATATATATATATATATATATATATATATATATACAGATATCTGAAAATTCATCTAACATACAGATTTTCAATCACAAAACAACACCACACGACGAAGCACTAAAGAAATGTGGATACAAACAACAACTACAATATACACCTCCGCAACAAAAAAGCAAAAACAGAAAAAGAAATATCATCTGGTTCAATCTACCATACAACAAAGCAGTCTAAGCAAACATAGGTAAGACATTCCTGAATTTATTAGAAAAACACTTCCCGGTGACAAACCGATTAGCAAAAATATTCAACAAAAACAACGTCAAAATTAGTTACAGCTGCACAAAAAATATTAGACAAATAATAAAAAGCTACAACAAAAAATTAACAAAATACAATAATGCAATCGAAGAAGCTCAATGCAACTGCAGAAACGGCACTACATGCCCACTCCAGAGAAATTGCCAGCAAACAAATATAGTATATAAAGCCCAAGTAAGTGCAAACAACAACATATTGTACTACATCCGTGCCACTGAGGGACCATTTAAGAAAAGAAATAACAACTACAATCTTTCATTCTCCAACAGAAAATACTTGAACAGCACTACACTATCAACATACGTATGGCGTCTAAAAGACAGAAATATTTTACCAACAATAAGCTGGGAAATACTGAAAAAAGCACCTGCTTACAACAACATTACAAAAAAATGCCTACTTTGCCTACATGAAAAAGTAGCAATTATATCTCATACCCCACAAAAGAACTTACTAAGCACGAGATCAGAACTAATTTCCAAATGCAGACATGAAAATAAATACCTATTATCACAATTTATACCAAACGGATAAAAAAAAATCACACGTCGCTGCCATAATAAAATTAATAATTAATAAATACTAACAAGCATTACAAATTAGAATTTCCACCATCTAAATATACGCAACCACAAAAAACAAAAAACAAAAAAAAAATAAAACAAGCCAATAACCGACTTTAAAACAAAAAATAACAATACAGCCTTAAATAAAATAATAGCAATTCTTACCTACCATAGTTTCACACAGAACCCATCAAAAGTACATATGTACGTACGAGAAATCGACAACTGTTGACATCGCTACACACCATTCGAATATGCCAACCGAATGAGTGTGTATGTGTGCAACGACACACATATAAATATATATACCGAACCCCGCACGATTCGCATGTGTATGTTTATGCAAGCCTCAGTGACCGAACGCGCGTACGTGTGTGTGTGTGTGTGTGTGTGTGTGTGTGTGTGTGTGTGTGTGTGTGTGTGTGTGTCCTTGCGCGCGTTGATGGGTGTACAAATGTATATATATGTATGTCTGCGTCTGTCGTGACGACAGATTTTTTCCCCCACTTCCACAAAAATACACGAATATAACCAATTTAAAAAAAAAAATTAATCAGTTTGTCTGACGATCGCAAAAGCGTGAAACCCAGGGTTACAAACTCACACCTATATATATATAGTATATCGAGGCAGCAGATAATTTTCTAAATATATACTGTTAAATATAAGAGACAATGAATGTCTATTATGTTTTATCATGAGCCGTTCTAAACATCGTACATTGGCTTTAATTTCAAGTGAATCTTTGCTATTTGGTGATTGTTGTCGTTGCTTAGCAAAGTTTTATGTCAACACAAGATAAAAATGTCTTTGATGGTGGTTGTTTTTATGTTAACGTTCCTGTAACCACTCTGAAGATGGCTCATGTAAGCTGAAAGCTTAGAATCAACTTCATAAAAAAATCATCCAAATATTGGAGAATTTTTGTCTTTATTTTCACCTGAAATTAAAGCCAAAATACGATGTTTAGAACGGCTCATAATTAAACATAACAGAAATTCATTGTCTCTTATATTTAACAATATATATAAATATAAATATATATTAGTCATCCATATACAAGTCTGTTACGTTGTATCACAGCTCATCAGTGTGGTTAGACACATTCACTTGCTTCCGGCCGGGATCGAGAATAGACCTTTTTGGTGTCAGTCGGAATTACTACATCTAAGCCATACATATATATATATATATATATATATATATATATATATATATATATATATATTGTCATCCGCAGACAGATCTGTTTCGCCGTATCACAGCTCATCAGTACGGTTAGACTCCGATTGCTTTTTTTATCCAGTATTGAAACCCACCCGAAATGGCGTCAGTCGGCGACTCTACCCCTGGGCTATGGGCGTTCGGTGGAAGTAGGCAGACTTTATATATATATATATATATATATATATATATATATGGCATCACACACTCAATTATGAATTAGAGCACTCTGGCAATTGGGTGTGTATAATGATAATATACATGCTAAAAAGTCTACCTTCTTCTACCGAGCGTCCATAGCCCAGAGGTAGAATCGGGGACTGATGCCCATTCGGTCGGTTTTAATCCTGGGTTAAAAGCAATCGGAGTCTAACCGTTCTGATGAGCTGTGATACAGCGAAACAGATCTGTCTGCGGATGACTATATATATATATTTTAAATAATGAGATGCCGATTACGAGGAAATAATGAACATAATTCCTTTCAAAAATTCAGCAAGCAGTCATTTTTAGAAAAATTAAGCAACAAGAAATGGAAACAAGAACGATACTTGTGTCTATAATCAGAAAGAGACAGTGTACACATCAAGTGCAGGAAGTAGGTGTGTAGAATTTCAGTCTCAGCGAAAAAATAACGGAATGTAAAAGGCTTTCGGGGAAAGAGTAAGTAACGTGCGTACCGAGTTTGAGTAAATGGAAGACTGAACTTGAAATGGGAGAGATAGTAAGGACAAAATTGACAATTAGTAGGAAAGTGCTGGAGACCAGGATAGCCCGCGGTCTGAAGGCAGAATCTATATAAATGAAGGTTTTTTTTTCATTTAATCTATAGAATGTATTTGATAATGAGTTTTTAATCACAATTCTATAAAAAAAAACAAAAAAAATCATTTTTACAAACTGTTGTTAAATAGAAGCATATAAATTCACCTATCGCCCTGTTCATTCTTCTCCTTAGTCTTTTGAACCGGAGTAGAGTTTTACTACTTGTTTCCCGTTTAGTATTGAGTTTTCGATTCCCTCTAAAGATTTTTCGTTCCCTTTCACTTATAGTGATTCATTGTGTCTTAGCGCCATGCTTGGAATGGATTGATTTTATTTACAAGTATACAAGGGTGGATGTGTGTTGTGGCGCAGTGGCTATCGGCTCGGAACGAGAAATCAAAGAGCCGAGTTCGATTTCCAGTTGAATTCATTGCATTCACTTACGCGCAAATACCCTTGGGAAAGGTATTAATCCGTCTATTCCTTCCAGTTATGGATTAAATAACAGGACAGATTGGGTTCTATAGCCTTGGTCGGCAACCAGTCTACCACAGAAAGCAATGGCGATCGTGTGCGGGATAATCTGCTGCCCAGTCAGTCATGTCTGTTTCAGGACATGATCGCCCAAGCGTGTATCACGTATGGCACTTAACTGACTGATACAAGGGTATCACATAAAATACAATAAATTTTATTTAAATTAGGATAAAGATTTGAACTTGTTTTATGAATTAGCCTAGATGTTTAGGCCATTTATAGTAGATTCTGCTTTAATTGTATACATGTTTTTTGTTTGTTTGTTTTTTGTTTTGTGGGGGCATATAAAGGTGTTTAAAATGGGACGTGATAGGAGGTGAAATTAGTGGCACTGGATAAAATGAGGAGAAACGGTTTATTTCTGTATAATGTGAGGTAAAAGAAAAAGGTCTGGCTTAGTGCAATATAGTGTTTAACTCTATAATTTAGTGAAAGAGTATGTCTACGTAAGAAAATCGGAATTTATTTATCTCTGTTTATGAGGATTAGAGAAAACAGAGATTTGAACTTGACTTTTAATCAGGGTGTGTTTAGCTTTTCGTAAGCCGACGACACAGTAATTCTACTGGGAATAAATCACAAAGATGGTAAGGAAACAAACATGATACAGACTGGATCCGGGATTTAAAAAGAAACGCGTGTAGAGATGTAGAGAGAAGAAGAGAAGAAGAAGGAGAATGTGTAAATAAACTTACAAGCTTAGAGCAAAACACAAGCAAGAAATAAATGTAACTAGAGAGCTTCCTACTTCAGAAATGCTGCACTTAACTGAGAAGAAGTGGGCGCTAATCTATTCGTCGCCTTTACCTACTTCTCTGGGAAAAGCTAGCCAGGGAAATTCAATCTTCGAGAAATTGTTGATGGGTTGATTTAGTCAAAATATATGCATAAGATATAAGATACCTCCTTACAAAACCCAAACCCTGCCATGACCATATTGTCATCGTAAATATAATGGTTGCTTCATTTCAGTTCATAATTAATTTTAATCAAAGTCTAAATATAATGTAGATTGTGCAATAGACTGTCAATACCCACTAAAGTCAATATTATGAAAAAAAGTCTAGTCAAGTTAAGTAATACAAATAAAAACGAAATTACTTTAGTCCTGTCTCTCTGCCTACTGATGCGGTATCTAGGCTGGAAATTAAAGTTGATTTAATATTATTGGTGGATTTTATCTATAATTTTCTGTTTATTCGATTTACATTGTGTATATGGTTGCGGGCAGAGCAAAGTATTCGACTTTTGTATGTAAGTCTACTTGAGTGTTTATATAGAATGCGACAATTTAGAATTTACAAAGCAGTCGACTTTTTTCCATTGCTCTCTAGAAATCAGATCAATACTCGTGACTGGAATATATTCAGGATCTGCCCAAAATCTTTATCCACTCATCGTTCGCAAATAGCAAAGTTGTCAATTAAACTCTTCCACAAAAACAGGAAAAATGTGTTGCACTGAGGTTTATAAGTTTCGTTGTCTTTTTTTTTATTATTTTGCCCGATCGATACTGCTAATATTTAAATAGTTTTAAGTGTTTGTGTTTGTTATTATTTAAAACGTTTAGAAAAATCAGTGTAGACATTTTATCAGAAAAGGATCTTTACATCGGTAATAGTTAAATAAAACTATTTATAAAATGGATTCTTTAGTAAGAAAGTGTTTGGAAAACTTTTAAAGAACAACATGAGTTCATATTTTAATTATATTCACTTGGTACAAGGCTCAAGAGTTATTCATGATAGATGATTATTGCTGAACATATCACCTTGACCCGCTAAGATATGATTGACATCAATGGCTTGAAAAGCAATAGCCGATGATCTCATTTAAATGATAACGAGAAAAAGCAAAGATGCGTAGGAATTTTTGGTTGTATAAGATTGGGGTTTCTGTCCGAAAATAGAAGTCAGAACACAATGAGAGAGAACAGAGAACTCTTGCTGGTTAACGATTCCTTGACAGCACTAGCTACCCCTCTTTCAAACAACATTAATCGACAAAGAATAGAATATAAGTTTATATTTTCATATATACGTGTAATATACATATATAATTATGTGGTGTTGTATGAGCGAACGATAAAGTCAGAAGTGCAGATTATGAGAAAAAAGTAGGAAAGATGTTAGGGTTGAAGAGATTATGTAGCTCGTTTGAACACTTACCATAAAAATAGTAATATATTAGAGAGACGCCTGAAGCGTTTCGTATGAGGGAAACGGGAATTTGGGTGGAATTTAATTAAACAGCCCACAGAACTGCATAGACGCTTTCGAACACTATCAAGTGATAAGGACTAGGGAGCTAAAATCAACCCATGGAAGAATACGCCCAAAACTTCTCTTTCCTCATCACTGTGAAAAGTAAACCGGCCATATTTTTCCATCATCTTTTGTAATAGATCACACACACACACACACACACACACACACACACACACACACACACACACACACACACACACACACACACACACACATAAGCATTGGATACCTGTTATTTTCTTTTATAACTCTAGTTTAATTTCGCCATGTTGCCTGATATTTGGTAAGTAATATCTCGTAAAGATGTTTTAGTTGTATGTGGAAGGAAAATTAAAAACTCATGGTTGAATCCATTTTTTTATCAAAGTTCAAAATTACCCTATGCAAAAGTATTGGATACTCCACACTTTTTTCAATTTTCAATCGAAACTTTGTATTTTAAAAGACTTTAATTATTCAAATTTTCTATAGTATTGGAATGTTATCGCTGACCAATCAGAGAAGCACACAATTGCTTACAAGATAGTGCTATTGATCATCTGACTCTTTGATGTACATTTTGCAATTCAAAGATTAAAAATGGCAAAAACTAAAGAATTATCCAGAGATATGCGTGATAGAATCATTGAACGTCACAAAGGAGGACAACGTTACCGAAAAATTAGCAAAGAAATGAACCTAGCACTAAGTACAGTAGGAAATATCATCAGAAAGTATAAGAAGTATGGCGACGATACAGCAAACCTTACAAGAAATGGAAGACCGAGAAAAATAAATGAGAAGACTTCAAATTAAATCAGCAGAGATGTACAAAAAAAACCCTTCATTACTTGTTCTGAAATTAAAACTGATCTTGAGGGTGCTGGAATTGATTTAAGTAAGGATACCATTAAGAAAGCTCTATATCGTACTGGCTTTCATTCAAGACCACCAAGAAAAGTGCCTTTACTGAAAACCAAACATGTCAAAGACCGATTAAAGCTTCTCGAAAACTTGAGAAGAAAGGTATGCAGTTTTGGGAAAAGGTAATCTGGTCGGATGCAACGAAACTTGAACTATTCGGAAGAAACACAGTGACAAGTGTCTGGCGAAAAATGGCACTGCCTTCAACAAGTAAAATACCATCTCCACCGTTAAGTTTGGGGGTGGTTCCATTATGATATGGGGATGCTTATCATCCAAGGGCACTGGGGAGTTACAAGTTATCCATGGTAGAATGAATGGTAGCATGTACAGGGAGATTCTAGAGAAGAACCTTCAGAAATCTGCAACTCCTTTAGGACATGGTCGGAATTTCGTGCTTCAACACGACAATGATCCCAAACATACAGCAAAACTTACAAAAGAAGAGTTTGAAAATAATGGTATTAGTTCTCTCAATTGGCTAAGTCAATCTCCTGACTTGAATCCAATTGAGAATTGTAGTCTTAAGCTTAAATTCAAATTTGAATGCAAAATCATTGGTTTTGAGAATTAGTCGAATCCATCCCGTGTGTAATAGACAGTGTGCGTAATGTATTTGAGAACACATCTTTAGGAAGCTATATATGAGCAAATTTAATTAAACATATTTTCTCTTTTTTTTTTACCAAGGAAGTTTTATTTTTTATCGAAGTTTTATGTTTTATCAACATTACAGATTTGGAGATTTCAAACTTCTAAAATCTCGCCAGGTTCTTCGTATTTAAGATAGAACAGTTTTCCAGGCCCCAAAGCAGGAAATTGCTTTCACTTGCCAAATCAATCTAGGAAACCATAACAATAAGCCTGAAAAATCAAATTCGGCCATTGCCAATGAGTACCATATGTTGTAGTCAACAATCAGACGTTGGATGCAGAAAGACATCAGCTGCAAATCTTATATAATGAAAAGGGGTAAATCATGTCCAGCAACGTTTGGTCAAAGAGCTTGCGCGATCAGGTTACTACTTAGCATTTGGCTTTCTAGCTGACTCTGATCTAAATGTGGATGTGCGTTTTTGTTGCAGTGGATATCGACTCGGAACGAGAAATCGGAGAGCCAAGTTCAAATTCCACTTACATTCATTGCATTCACTTACGCGCAAATACCATTGGGAAAGGTATTAATCCATCTCTTCCCTCCAGTTATGGGTTAAATAACAGGACAGATTGGGTTCTATAGCCTTGGCTTGCAACCAGTCTACAGCAGAAAGCAATGGCAACCTACTGTGGGATAATCTTCTGCCCAGTCAGACCATCTCTCTTTCGAGACATGATCGCCCAAAGCGTGTATCACATATGGCACTTAAATGACTGACTGAATATAATAGTTGAAAACACGATTAAGGCTTGTACTGGGCATAAAGTGAGGGGTCAGTTTTATATCGTTTTAAAGTAATAAACTGATCCCCCACTAATTACTACTTAATAAAATACATCTCTTCCCCCTAGCTATGAGTCAAAGAAAAGGACAGATTGGGTTCTATAGCCATAGCTGACACCCACAGAAAGCAATAGGAACCTAGTGCTGGATAATTTTCTGCCCAGTCAGTCATGTCTCGAAAGAGATATGATCGCTCAAAGAGTGTATCACGTATGGCACTTAAATGACTGACTGAATATAATAGTTGAAAACATGATTAAGGCTTGTACTGTGTATAAAGTGTGGGCAGTTTTATATTGTTATGAAGTAATAAACTGATCCCCCACTAATTAAGCTTAATAATATAATAAATCTTTTCCACCCTGCAGTTATGAGTTAAATAACAGGACAGATTGTGTTCTATAGCCCTGGCTGGCAACCAGTCTAAAGCAGAAAGCAGTGGCAAACTACCGCAGGATAATCTCCTTCCGAGTCAGTTATGTCTCTTTTGACACAGGATCATCCAAGTGTGCATCATGTATGGCGCTGACTGACTGATATACGATCTACTGATAACGATACTGGAACAGTACTTGGTTACTTGCACTGCTCCGGTGAATATATACCTCCCCTGCTATATTCTGTTAAGTGTTTTTTTTTAATCATTTCACCTAATGCAAAGCGGTACCTCCACTGATGTGCAGGGGGCTACATAAGAAAGTTAAAGTTTTAGGAACGAGGAGAGCGAAGACAAAGACGAATCAGCTACAGGGTGTGAAAGAGAAAGAGCAAGAAAAGGATGTAAACACAGAAGTGAAGACAGTTGCGAAAGTAGAGAGAAAGGAAAAGAACAAGATACACGGGTTGATATAAAAAGTGCTGGAGTTAGGTGGATAAAAGATGGGAATTGACTTTGCATTTAAATTCTTAGGGGTTGTAGCCGTCAGGAAAACAAGTATATGGAAGGGAGTGTCACAGGCGTGAACAGCGAGAAAAGAAGCTGATGGAGTAGAATTGTTGCCTGCATTTGGTTGATCTAAATGTAAAAGGGTGAAACATTGATGCCAGTCTGGTTGCCTGAGTAAATTATTGTGGAGGGGGCACCAGAGGTCTAAGTGCGTCAGAAAGCCATGAAAATATTAGTAGAAGAGACAGAGTGAAGCCACGTCCCGCCGATGAGAAAGTGGTTGGAGTCGTGCTGCCAGGTTGGGACTAATTACATTAGAGATTCTTCTTTGGAGCCTGTCGAGAACACTGAGAAGAACAGCAGGGGCGAGAGAAGTGTTTTGAAGAGCTGCCTTCCTTTGTTTCAGCATACCCTTAGTAAAGAATACATTATTTTAGGGCGGCTTCTTCTTGGGAGCCTGCATTATAGAACCGACTTTCGTAAAAATTATTTTCCGATCCCTATAAATTTAAAATCTTTTAATCATAAAAGTCTAAGTTCAATGGTTGTCTTACCAAGGTAACCTCATATACTCTACTTCTTGCCTTCTCTTGTGATCATACTGCATCATACAGTAACCCTGTACCTTGAGAGTCTCTTTTGCTTTGTGTCGTGTGAACATTAGTAATAATAATCTGTTAGATGCCAAATACATTTACAATCATATTTATTTACATAAATTAGATAAAAGTAAACATGAAATACTGATGTCAAATCCACACTTTCCACCTTATACAGAGTTTGAATTAGTTACGCGGCCAATTGGGTGATGAATTATCTTCTTTTTATAGCTAGTTTCTTACAGATGCTACTTTGTCGCTATTCCCATGGCAATTGTTCAAACGAGCTGCATTCTTTTGTTTCACCTGTTCTGACCGTCACTGCTAGAACCCGTCATGCTACAAGCACAGGTTAGACTCATCCGGATTCCCTTTCCGTTTCTATTGGCAAGTACTGAAGAATACTGGCGAACCCTCGGACCCAGCAAATTACCGCCCTATCAGCCTTCTTCCGACCTTTGTGTTCGAAGCCATTATCAACGCCGAGGTGGTTCAGCATTTCACAGCACACAGGCTACTCTAGAACAAACATTATGGTTTCCGCTTCACCAGGTCTACCGCTGACATACAGAATGGCTTGTAAATTTTAATGCTTCCAAAAACGAAGCTGCTATCAATTAGCCATCATAGACAATCGCACCTACCTCCCATTAGCATGGCACAGGCTTGCCTCCCACAGAGTAAAACACTACGCCTCCTTGGCCTCACACTCTCAGCGGACCTCAAGTGGAAAGACTTTATCGAAAACATTGCTAAATTTGCTGCTATGAAAGTCGGTTCTCTGTGCAGGAGCTGGAATTTTTTCCTTTCTGAATCTATCCTGCACATGTATAAATCTACCATCC
The DNA here is from genome assembly GCA_037127315.1 of Ascarosepion bandense. NCBI lineage: Eukaryota > Metazoa > Mollusca > Cephalopoda > Sepiida > Sepiidae > Ascarosepion > Ascarosepion bandense. The sequence goes on along the minus strand of JBBBDQ010002275.1, from coordinate 556,915 downwards.
GCCCGTGTATTGAATACTGCTGCCACATCTGGTCGGGTGCCCCTTCTATTCTCCTCGGGGTTCTTGACAAAATACAACGGAGAATCTGTAATGTGATCGATACGGACTTGGCAAACCGTCTGCAGTCACTCTCTCACAGGCGTGACGTGGCTTCCCTGTGCCTCTTATATAAATACTTTCACGGCTTCTGCTCCGATGAACTTAGATCACTGGAACCCACTAGATACGAATATGCACGAGATACTAGGTGAACAACTAGGTCCCACTCTTTTACAGTGAAACCAATAAAATGAAACCGCAATTTCTGCTCTAACAGCTTCTTTTCTCGCACTTCCCCCTTGTGGAATTCCCTTCCATATACTTCATTCCCCGTCAGCTACAATCTCCAGAAGTTTAAATGTAAGGTCAATAGACATCTCCTAACACACTAACACGCATCCACTCTCTCAAACACTCTTCCCATCTACATACTTAACCGTTTATCACTCTCTTTCTGACATTTCCTATATCTAACCACTCTTTCTCACCACATTCCCATATGCAACCCCCTTCGCAATAGTGGCAGTGAAATGTCTTGCTTAGGGTGAAATGAAAAAAAAAAGTAGGAGTTTAGACTCAGTTTTTTCCCCGAGAAATGCTACTTTGGCTAGCAGATTCTCCCGAGATGATGCTTTCCTGCTCGCAACTGTTCTTCAAGTTTACAGTCATCTTTTATCTACCCTACATATAAATTTAATTTGAACTTATTTTCTTTCGTTGCGTTATAACAAACTTACTCTTTTGCCTTCTATCAGGGACCTTCTATTTGGTGAGCATTTAGTAACAAAACGATCGAACTCTGGCTCTTCAGAAATATTACACAAGATTGGTTAAATTCTATTTAATCTAAACAAAATAGAAAACATTTTCTTGAGAAGCATTTTGTTTCTTAGGAGTTTGTCCTGCGTATCAATAAATGAACAAAATTAATTATAGTGACAAGAATAATTATAATAAAATAATTATAGCAATTATAATTATTATTAATTCACACATTCTAAACCAATGAAAATTTAAACCATTTTTCTCTTCTACACACGCAGACACGTGAAAATCTCACTTTCAGGCAAGCAGTTAATACGGACTGGTCGTAACCACGTGATCGACAAAAAATTTCATCACTTTTATTCTTTTTCATGCCATCATATTTGCATTTAACTTTTGGCACTTAACAAAAACCGTGATAAGAAAATCCCAGAGATGTCTTGTATTTTCAACTAAATTATCTGAACTGTCATTGCACATATCTAAAAAAATAACATACTAACAAGACTGTATACATTTTATTTATTCTTTATCTTATCAATCTGTCAGAAACCGATTCCTATTTGACCTACATTTGACATTAAATTCACATTTTTCTCAGAATTACTGTCTCTCGTGTCTCGAAAACCACATAACAACAAGATAATAAATAATAATCATTTTTTATTTTCAACGGCTTGTTTCTTGTTTATACGAGTATTTTTCATTTTTGTATATATATATATATATATATATATAGTTATGAATTAATTGTACGTTGCTTTCATCAGAAACAAATGATTTTAAAATTTAAATCTTAAAATCATTTGTTTCTGATGAAAGGCCGAGGCCGGTCTGAAATATCAAATATATATATATAATAATAGAAATAAATAAATACTGTAAAAACAAACAAACATTTTTAACTTACAACATTTTAGTAGTTTTCCTATACATATTAAGACAGTATACGTGGATCATCATTATGCTATATATATATATATATATATATATATATATATATATTTATTTATTTTATAGTAGTGTCAATTGTGTGTGTGTGTGTTTGTGTGTGTGTGTGTGTGTGTGTGTGTGTGTGTGGTAGTGGGTTTATAAGCATTTACTCACTGTTATAACTCCACTGCGGACTAAACACGTCACGCTAAACATTTTCCCCTTTCTCATAGTCTTTTTAATATTGTTCTTGATGTATAATAATGTGTACATCGTTTTGGCATTTTATATTAAATGTAGAATTTAGCCAAATTATATTTCCAAGACAATGTTTGCTTAATGTTGATTTGGAGTATGATAATTACGTAAGGACATTAATAGTCAAGTCGTTCCAGTCTTGATAACTTAATAATGTAACAGCCGCCATCATGATGTTGATGATCGCGATCTGATTGGTTTGAATACCGTTAACTAATCAAGACAATAAATGGTTTTAACAGCCCACTGTTGCACTGTACATCAAATTTATTCCTCTTTGGAAGACGATAACATTATGACCTGAAATCATTATTCTTAACTATCGTTCATTGTGTCTATAAACGCATCTCACTAATAATTGGAGCGGCTTGATATGAATCGTTTACTCGCCTTTAATATGAAGTTTGTCAACATGAAAATGATAGAAAAGCAATCAATCAATACTGGGGCCACGTGAAATAGGTTTCACATTTATCAGATGGCAATGTGCTAGTGAATGAGTGTGAATTTAAACGATTCGGGTTTAGGGTCAGCGTTAATAAGTGATCGAGCTTTCTAGTATATTTTGATTTGTATAAACTGTATTATATATGATAACACGAAAAGTTGTTATATTTATGAAAGTATATAAATGCTGGCATCTTACGTTTCCCTCTCCATTGCATAAAACTTGTTATTTGTATGTTTCACAACCACTGAACATTATTGCAGAATGCGTTATCGCTGAAAGCACAGATACTTGTGTGTAACAATTATAAGTGCTGTTATATTTAAATTGTCGTTTTCACTTTTTATCCCGAGTACTTTTTTTGTATAGCACGATTTTATAGTTCAAAAAATTTTCTTTGTGGCACTCTTACTTTGTTTCCGTAATTCACGCTTACTGTATAAATTGAAAGGTATTAATCCGTCTCTTCCCTCCAGTTATGGGTTAAATAATAGGATATATTGGGTTCTTTAACCTTTGTCGGCCACCAGTCTACCGCAGAAAGCAATGACAACCTACTGCGGGATAATCTTCTGCCAAGTCAGTCATGTCTCTTTCGAGACATGATCACCCAAGCGTGTATCACGGATGGCGCTTAACTGACTGATATAAATTGAAAAAAAATCCAATAATATGACAATTCCAGAGCACACTTATATTTTTTTTATGAAATTGCGGACGGTGCATTTGTAATATCCGTAAAAACCTTACAATGCATTTCTTTTCGAGTTTGCACAGTGTAGTTTATTTTAAAGAGGACTGATAGAAGATGTTTGCAAATTTTCCTAAGATGTTAAGTCACCATAACTCACCAAAGTGATCCATCAAGTTCTAACAGCTCTCTTGATGATTTCCTTTAAAGCCTTAAAAGACACGGAGGAATTAGATCTGCTTTCTACCTATCCATGAAAGAACTGGAGTTATCTGCTCTTGTCCAGTTTTACAGTTCGAAACGACACAATGTGAACGTAATTACCCGTTATCTGAACATTCGACTTCATCTAAATCCATGAATATTGGATTTGCGACTTTATTTCTCCTGCTTTTCTATCGTAAATTATGTATTCATTCATTATTCTAACTTTCTGCATTTCAGCTGTCATCCTCTTTCTATTGCGTACATTAAAATATTCAAAATCATTTCCTGTTGTTGTTCTTCTTACGATAAATAGAGAAATACATACAAACATACATACATGTACATAACAGGATTACCTAAGATTCTAAGTGATTATCTATTACCATGTCTAATGCATATGCTGTACCCAGATCAAAATTGTCATCATGATCTTGCAATATTATTGTACTAGTGTGTGTGTGCGTATCGGTGTTTGTGGGTGTGTTTTTTTGTTTGTTTGTTTGGTCGTATCATATTGATTTCTCTCCGGTATAATTAACGTTTAAATAATACGATCAAAGTAAAAATGAAAGAATTGCCCAAATGTCAAAAACTTAACTTCTAATCTCATTTTAGTTTCTATCACTGCAATCTGCAGATACTAGTAGATTTTGAATATGTACCAGAATATATATTGCGAAGTCACAAAATTTATCCACAGACTAAAATAACAAGGGGCCTAGTGATGAGGTTGTCGGGAAATTCTTAAAAATATCAAAAGTAGCTTCACTTGATATTAAGACTTAAGTGCTTCAAGTAACATAATCTTGTCCTTAATTCTAAAATAGGTTTCTCACTTGTATGAGATCAAACGTGAATCCAAAAGAAGTTGAGAATATTCGGCATTAATGCAGTACGGAAACAAAAATGGTAGTCGTAAAGACACGTACAAAGGAGTCTTAAATGAGCCCATTGCCGTGAAAATAGTAACTAATACTTTATTAATTCTTTTGTCAACATTCAATGAAAGTCACTTTCTAACGGTCTACTTTTATCCCATTCTTATAATCCAAGTAACGGTGACATATCATTGAACGACTCCGGAAAAATCGTATACTTATCGAGTAGAAAATTGTATATCTGCTATGCTGAGGCTTATATCATTAATGACTTCCTTTACTCAGACATCAGAAACTGCCTCCCACACTCCAACTCAAATGAAAGTCTTATCTGATAGAGGATCTATAGTGGCCTACAAATTCTTATAAGCCTGGCGAAGACTCAAACACTGAATCATTTGAACCCCATCAGGAGTACGATAATAAGAAAAGAAGTGTCCCAATCGCTTTAAGCTCTCTCCACTCTGTCTTCTGCGTCTATGCAAACACGTATGTAAAGAAATTCACGTTTATGATTTAAACATCACTATCACATTGCAAACAAAGCAACAAACAGAGAATAGCGTCTATGTTGTCCCTCATATGCTACTAAACCACTGATAAGAGGAAATATGGTTATGATGTAGATATTGATTTTCGGAGTAAGAATAATCTTGAAAAAATCAATAGTTTTTACCAAGTGTTCCAAAAAGTAGGACTAACGATAAACCTTTCCAAAACGTGATGACAAGAGCTTGGCATCTCATCTATCATCTGACGAGTTCAAATGATAGATGACGATCTATCATCTGACGAGTCCAAACAGCTTTCTTGGAAGCAAAACACGCTGCTTTCATTCAATGCCTCGAAAAATAGACTTCTGATGTTCAATAATCACCTGAACCTGAATATTCAGCTATCGCCATGAACGATTGCTCTTACAGGTAGGTCTCATGTCTCTAGCGTCTATAAGGATATACTGAAGATGATCGTTTCTCTGTTCCGCTCGAGTAGGCACTCGACTCCTTCCAATAACCATACCGGGCTGGAAATGTTACTGCTGTCATATATGGTTAGAGGCTGTCTAGTCTTTATTTCCAATACCGTCTCCGTGTCCTTGTGTGTGACGAATTAAACCTGTTATCCCTCGCACATTTTAGCAAACAATCTTCATTCCCTCAGTTGATCAATTGGTTAAATTTACATTCCCTACGACCAGATTCTTGAAACCAACCGATTTCTAAGTGGATGCTTCATTGATTATCACTATTTTAAACTGTTGAATTCTAGGATTAATTGTTATCTTCCTACAAGTCCCCATAAACTGGGTTTCTTACCCTGTAACACTCTCCTATATGGCTCTTGTACAGGGTTAACATCATTGCAGAAATATATTTAAAACTGTTCCAGTTGGTATTTTATAACGTGACAGGATTAGAAACGTTTTCATGTTATAAGGATTTTTATTTTAAAAAGGTTTAAAAAACCGTTGTATGGTGAACCCTGTAATGCTCTAATAAGTAGCTGGTTATTTCAGCCTTCATCCATCTTTACCATAGGCTGAAAACGGTGTGCTGTTGTTATATCTGGACAGCTGATCGATCCACACTTCCCTGTTTTAACAGAGTCTCCTCGTCCTTGTGGGTTTCTACCTTTCGAACCCTTTCTCACAGACAAAATGTCGCGAGCTGTTATCGCTATTTTATGCTATGGCTTTCACTGTTCCTATTGTTATTTCCATGAAAAAAGTGCTCAGACGAACTACAATCGTGAGTTCTACCAGTCCTAATCTTCATGACTAAGACAAAATCAGTCAGTTAAACGCCATACGTGATACATGCTTTGGGCGATCATGTCTCGAAAGAGACATGACTGACCGGGCAGAAGATTATGCTGCTGTAGGTTGCCATTGCTTTCTGCGGTATACTGATTGCCAGCCAAGACTATAGAAGCCAATCTGTTCTGTTATTTAACCCATAACTGGAGGGAAGAGACGGATTAATACTTTTCCCAAGAGTATTTGTGCGTAAGTGAATGCAACGAAAGACACAATACCTCGCACAATTGTAGGTAACCATCGTCCTTGTCTTCGAGGTCCATTGATGAGATGAAAGTTCTACCGGATAAGATTCTTCTCATTTTTCTTCACTGTAACCCATTGTCTCACTTGGCTGTTGGGTCTCTCAGAGTATGAACTGAACATTACTATAAAATCAAACACCTAGAATTGAATATTTTTTAATCATTTCCCCACCCCACCAAACAAGGTGGGACCACCACTTGGTTCTTCTTCTATGTGACCTGTCCCTTCAGGACGTAGGCGATCATGGCCTTTCGCATCTCACTATCCCTGGTGGCTCTTACTTAGCACGCCTTCTCCTGTTACACGATGTGTTTGTGAAATTCGCCATAATTTATGGATAAAGCGCAGGGATCAGTTTATTTATTGATTATAAAAGAGAATCAGTTACCTGAATAGTCCATGATAATCACCAAAGTAAGGAATTGAAGGTAATGTTGACATCCTTCCTGGATATAGAGTATCCTTGGGCATCTGTTGACCATGTCCGTCATAGTATATGGATATAGAGTATCCTCTTGGCACGTAATCTGTTCAATGAAACAACGTCAAAGATCATCACTCTCAAATAAGACACTCTCCAGAATCGTACTTGGACTCGGAAAAATATGACCGCCTTTTATACACGTCACATTGAATATTTTGAACTTCCTGATTGGTTAAGTCTTCTATTGGTAGACTATAAAATGGGTTGACTCCTGGAGGGTCTGGACAGTATATAATGGACACAAAAGGTCCAACACCATGCAACCCTCGTTCCATCATCCACCTGATTTGATCCTCCAAATATGTTATCCGTTGCTTTCCCTTGTCTCTTTTCACCTCTATCCGTCCTGTTAGTATCAGGTTCTTTAAGCCCTCCTTCCTCGTTGCATGTCCCAGGTACTTCAGCTGTCTCTTCCTGATGCTGAGTATTAATTTCCTTTTCGTTTCCATCATTTCTAAGACCTCATCATTGGCTACATGCTCGACCCATGATATTCGCCGCATCCTTCTGGTAGAATCACATTTGTTGCTTCAAGATTTTCCTTCATCTTTGAAGATATTGTCCAGCATTGATTGCCATATTGAAGGACGGACAACACGTAGCAACCCGGTGATCTTTTCTTTGTTTTCAGCGAAAGAGCGTTACAATGATAACAAACACTGGGTAGAGTGCAGTAGTGATGATGCATTTAAATATTTAACCATTACAGCCATCAGGAAGGGAAGTAAACGGAAAGAAGTTCTACAGGCGTAAAGTTCGAGAAAAGAAGCTATTTGAGAGGCGGTTGCATTTATGATTCAATGACATAAGGGTGAGATCTAGATGCCAATAAGGGTGAGATCTAGATGCCAATAAGGGTGAGATCTAGATGCCAATAAGGGAGAGATCTAGATGCCAATAAGGGTGAGATCTAGATTCCAATAAGGGTGAGATCTAGATTCCAATAAGGGTGAGATCTAGATGCCGAATAAGGGTGAGATCTAGATGCCAATAAGGGTGAGATCTAGATGCCGAATAAGGGTGAGATCTAAATTCCAATAAGGGTGAGATCTAGATGCCGATAAGGGTGAGATCTAGATGCCAATAAGGGTGAGATCTAGATGCCAATAAGGGTGAGATCTAGATGCCAATAAGGGTGAGATCTAGATTCCAATAAGGGTGAGATCTAGATTCCAATAAATGTGAGATCTAGATTCCAATAAGGGTGAGATCTAGATGCCAATAAGGGTGAGATCTACATTCCAATAAGGGTGAGATCTAGATGCCAATAAGGGTGAGATCTAGATTCCAATAAGGGTGAGATCTAGATTCCAATAAGGGTGAGATCTAGATGCCAATAGGGGTGAGATCTAGATTCTAATAAGGGTGAGATCTACATTCCAATAAGGGTGAGATCTAGATGCCAATAAGGGTGAGATCTAGATGCCAATAAGGGTGAGATCTACATTCCAATAAGGGTGAGATCTAGATGCCAATAAGGGTGAGATCTAGATGCCAATAGGGGTGAGATCTAGATTCCAATAAGGGTGAGATCTAGATGCCAATAGGGGTGAGATCTAGATTCTAATAAGGGTGAGATCTAGATTCCAATAAGGGTGAGATCTAGATTCCAATAAGGGTGAGATCTAGATGCCAATCTTAAAGTTTGAACAAATGTACCTGGTCAGAGTATCAAGTAAAGAAGCTCATCAGAGCAGTTGCTATAGAACTATTTATAGAAAAGACAGAGGGAAACCATACCACATCGGTGATAAAGTAACTGAAACCGAGATACCAAGTCGTGATCGATTTTAGATCTTGTCAAGAATTCCTTATTGGAATCTAGATCTCACTGCATCCAACCAGATATGGCAAAAATATTCAATACACGAAGAAATCGTAGATTTATAAATGTGCAAGATAGATTTTGACGAGAAAAACTTTCTGGTCCGACACAGAGACATAACCTTCCTATTAGCAGATGCAGCGATAGATCCGCTACACTCGTTTCACTTCAGTTAGGTCGAAAAGGTGAGGCCAAGGAGGCGCAATTTGTTTCACTGAAGAAAAATTACATTAGTCATGCTGATGGCTTGCAGGAAAGATTCTTCATGGGAATTAAAAGGTGAGGCCAAGGAGGCGCAATTTGTTTCACTGAAGAAAAATTACATTAATCATGCTGATGGCTTGCAGGAAAGATTCTTCATGGTAATTAAAAGAGAGCCGTTTTGTTTTGGAGGCATTAAAATATACAATTCCTTTCCTGTCCCAGTGGTCCTATGATTGGAGGTCAATTTCAATAGCAGCAACCAGGTTTACTTTTTTATTCTTGGTAGATATCTTCGCCATTATTCTCAAAAGCTTGGTATACATATTCAGTAATGGCCGTTATATAATCTTTGTCAAAGTGTAGATCGTAATAAGTTTTATGGTGACTTCCTACGAATGGTTTTCATGTAAGAAGGAATAACATGAAGAATACAATTATTTTGAATGTAGTTGTAAATAACACAAATTTTGGTCAAGAGTTCAAAACTTCAAAAGAAATTCTTGGTAAAAATGTTTAGAGAGAAAACAAAGTTGTGTCTGTGTTTGCGTAGAAACTTACGTGGATTCGTTTCGCAGTCTGCTGTCTACTGGCTAACTTGCGAAAAGTAGCCGTACTTAACGAAGAAAGGTGGCTATAGAACGAATCGCGGGAAAAACTGGTTTTTGAATAAATAAAAAAAATATGTGACTGGCTAAAAATTAACCAATCTCCACACACATATAAAACAGCCGCTTCAGACCCGAAAGATGCAAAGACGACTGCGATTACTAAATTGTCTTATATAAGAGCAGTAATGATTTGTTAGCCAAACGCAGACAAGTAAATGGCTTGGAGTGAATGTGGGTAAGAAAAACATAGCAACCGCTATAGGGGTATTTGTTCAACGCTCTAGGATGCTACAAAACTAGAATATTAAACTCAGATTTCCTGTCATGCTATTTCCTTAGACTTTTATACGGATTTAATTAGACTTTTATACGGATGTCAGGCATGACATTCAGATCACTTCGAAACGTCTTCGCTATCAGTTATATACAACCGTTTCTTGAAATAAATGTTTAAAAATTGATTCAAGTGAATGATTTCTTTATCTCTTACATTAGGCAAAACTTCACAAAACGTGTTAGTCTCGGACTACAAAATTCCAAACAAAAGACTTTACCGAGTAACAGAAATCACTGCACTTGTGAATATTTTTACAATACCGTAAATAAAAGTTTAGGAATTAATAAAAAAAAATCAGTAAATGCCATAGTTTTCCTGTATAGAAACTTCTGTTTTCACGATTACGATTAAAATAACACACCGGAATAATAAATACACGAGCTATAATATAATTTTTATATCTGAATTAACCTTTATAATATTCGTTCTCTTCGTTTAATATTCCCAACGTGAATGAATATATATATGAGAATATTTCATTATCAAAAGCAGAACTATAATAGGCGATTTTCTATGCGCCGCTTAAGTGTGGCACTAGGCCGATAGTATAGGACCCCAGTGAGGACCAAACTCACTACTCAGTTGTAAATGGTTCTAGCGAGATAAGCTTGCTAACATTACCACGCCGAGGTGCTCAAACTGACCTATTGATAGACCTTTTTAAACTTACATACACAATCATAAATTTGACAATCCTGTGTCACTGTAATTATTGAATTTACGGAGACTTATTGAACTTAAACAGCAATATATGCAAGGATCACAGAAGCAGGGATTAATAAAACAATTTCCAACAACAACAAAATATTTTTTAACCTTTTCAGTGGCAATGACGCTGTGAAGATAATCTTGTCTATGTGTAATCATCGTCTCCAAACATAATATTTTACACGTATAACTCTCGGCACAGCTGAAATGCATTTTGCCTCACTAACTGTGCTCAGCTCCAGAATATCATCTCCATAAATTTTCAGTGTGCAACACTGAATTAAAATGAGTGCAATTTCTTTCAAATGGAAAAATTCAATAACTTATTTCTTGGGGACTTTCGGTGCCATTGAATGAGAGATATAAACAAAAATCACAAATAAGATTAGAAAAAAATGAATAATATTATAAATGAATGTAATTAACTTTGTATTAACGCTCTTGTGATGTTATGAAGTCTATAAAACTACTAGATGCTAATTGATTGAATAAGAAACGATGTAAAATGTAGATAAAATCACCCAAAAGGGCCCGAAAAAATAAAAGAATTACTTGAACGGTATTGAGTAAAGCAAACGTATATATGAAAAACAATCGATAGAAAGTACACTTTATAAAAGAAATAACAATTGATTTCAGAGAAAAATTAATCTTAAGATGACGTGAATATAGAAAGATGTTACGGTCACATCACGTTAAATCATCGGTTCTGATCCGATCGCCGAACTTAAGCAACGACGAGCATATTCAGTAAATAAAAAAGAATAGTTTTTGTTATATAAATGTTTATGGTGATAATCCAAAAATATATGAATCAGTGGAAGGTAGAAATACAGTTTCAATTATTTGTGTATTTCTTTCGTGCTTCCAGATAAGTTCTTGCAATGACAGTCAGAAAGCAACCGACCGAAAACGTTTTCTTCGTCGCTCTTCTAAATCCGGAAATAAAACGCCAAACCCGCAATGAATCTGGCCGGCCTTCCAACAAAGCTGACGTGTTGTTTTGACAAGTACGTCAAACAGGTAACACTACACCGCGCATTCTCTGTGCATAAAATTGACTTCATTTCTTGAAGGGAAATGCAAAATTACTTATCTTCGCGTTTGTTTACGTATATATATATATATATATATATATATGCATTTCTTTCCGCATATATACCAGGTCATAGTAACTCTGACATTAACTTACTGGGTAAAGATTTGCGGCTGAGGTGATTATGCCATGTAATAGTTATATTATATGTAGTCGACATTTATAGAGACTCCACTAAAATCCAATTTGCCAAGAGAAATATATATCATGACACACGTTATTTTTGTAAGATATTTTTTATGCTAATAAAAGTGAAAACTATTTGATATTATTGTTGGGAAAACAAAGAATTCACTTTCCGCAAGTTGTAGCCTATTGCCATCATGAAGTTTTACAGTCACTTTCTCACCGGCGCAATATGGCTTCCCTGTGTCACTTCTACAAATACTTTCACAGCTTCCGCTCCGATGAACTTAGCTCACTGGTGCCCCGTATATATAAATTTACTCGAGCCACAAGATTAGCAACTAGTTCCCACCCTTTTACTGTGAAACCAATAAATTGTAAACGCAAATTCTACTCCAGCAGCTTCTTTTCTCGCACTTCCCGCCCGTGGAATTCCCTTCAATTTACTTGATTTCCCGACAGCTACAATCTCCAAGAATTTAAATGTAAAGTCAATAGTCATCTCCTATCTCACTAACCTGCATCCGTTTCTCCGCCCACCTCACTCTCATCAGTAATCTCATTCTTCTCTTACCTCATTCCTGACACCCCCTATAACCTGTCACTCTTTTTCATAACTTTCCTCCTATATAACCCCTTGCAAAACAGTGGCAAGAAAATGTCTTGCTTGGGGCGATATGATTATAAAAAAAATCTATGCTATTATAATATGGGAATAAGGTGGGGGGATCAATTCTACATTCCAATCAATATATAAATTGATACCTCAGTTTATGGCCGCAGTCATCCTTCTTTATGTTCACTTCCTGACACCCTCTATAACCCGTCACTCTTTCTCATAACTTTCCTCCTATGTAAAATGCCTTGCTTGTGGCGATATGATTGTAGAAAAAAAAAAAGAATGAATTATAATATTTAAGATATTTCAGAGCATCTTTTACTTAAGAATCATAATATATAGGATCACTTCTATTATATACGTTCAACATGTTCATTGGAAGGCTTAAATGAAAAAATTATGACTTTTAATCTTAAAATTTCTCGTTTTAATTCTAAAATAAGGCTGAGGATGGCACTTTCATATTTTCATTTCTAGGTTTCAGTGTCAATTTATATTTTGTCCTTGCTTCCTTCTGTAATCTGAAGATGTACTTAAATATGATCAGCTTTTGTTCCTTATATAATATTTCATATTTTTTTTCTCATTTTTATTTTTCATTTAGTCACTGGACATATTTCTTCTCGAGTGAATACCGATGAGAGGGGATTCACAAATTGGTTGTGTTCTTAACTTCCATATATCAATTTCCGGTAATGAACATAATATTATTTCTGTTTTGTTCTTCCTTCTTCTGCTTGGTTTAACAGTTATTATTATAAACGAAAACAAATAAAATTTGGCACAAGTTGGTATTAACTAGAGCAAGTAATAGCATGTTGATTTTCATACGTCTGAAATAAAACTGCTCCCTATCAATCATTTGAGAGACCCGTTTTTGACTTACGTCAGAAGAGTGACCTGTTGAATCTTTTCGGGATATTATTTTTATCTGATATGAAGTGAATAGATTATATTGAATAAATTGCAAAGTTTGCTGATTTATCTCTACAGAATCCACTTAAAACATTTATGAGTTAAGCATTTGTCCTTAAATTAAATGTTACTGCCACATCTGGTCTGGTGCTTTTGCTATGTATTGAAAGATTCTTGATAAAATACAAAGACAAATCTGCAATGTTATTGGTTCTGACCTGTCATCTTGTCTTCAGTCACTTTCCAACTGCCGTAATGTTACTTCCTTATATCTTATAAATGCTGTCATGATAATTGTTTTATAAATTTTGATTCATACTTACTAGACTTTATTAATTTAAACGTACGACTAGTATCAACACTTTACAGTTTAAATAGTTAGATTTTACCATAAGTTCTATATTAACCGTTTTTTTAATAGGCGCTTCTCTCTTGTAGAAATATTTCCCTGCTTCCTGTTTCAGTATCAGCCGTTCTCTTCAATCTTCGAAATTGTCATTCTTTTTTTTCTCTCTTTCTCATATTTTTATATTCTCACACACTCTTAATTTTTCTCATTCTCAAACACTCAGTAAACCCTTGCGGCCGTGCTCGTCGTGAAGTGATTTGAAATGAAGAAAATAGCAGCATTGTTGAAACAGTGAGTTTTATTTTACTAAAATTTAATGTCTGTACGTCAATCTAGCAAATTTTGTAAAAAAGAAGGGTTATTTGATTTTTGTGTGACTAAGTTTGAGTGTACGTTAATCGAAACGTTGAATCCCAAAATGCCTAGAAAATGTTTTATTTATATTTGGCAAATATATTATTTATATATGCAAAATGTATTATTTATATAAGCAAAGTATGTTAGCACCTTGAATAAGTTCTCGCTGATTTTTCATGAAAAGTCTCGATTACTGAAAGACAGAAACATCTCATTAGAAACAAAGAAACGCATTCTGGATTGCTACGTGATATCTGTCCTTCTGTACGGAAGTGAATGTTGGACGATCTCATCAAAGATGAACGAATGGCTTGAAGCAGCAAAAATGTGCTTTTAAAGAAGGATGCTGAGGATACCATGGACAGAGCACGTGTGCAACGATGAGGTACTGGAAAGGATGCAAACGAGAAAAAAAAAACTGATAGTAAATCTCAGGAAAACACAAATGAAGTTCCTGGGACATGTAATGATGAAGGAGGGCCTAGAGAACTTGATACTCACATGTCGGATAAATTGAAGAAGAGACAGGGGAAAGCAGCACGAGACGTACTTGTTAGGTCTGAGCAAATGGTTGACGGAGCTGGGCTTGGAAGAGATACCAAAGGAAAAATTACTGAGAGCAACAAGAGACAGAGACAAGTGAAAGCCCATGAACACCTAGATCTTGAAAGGACACGGCACACGAAGAAGAAGAAGAAGAAGAAGAAGAAGAAGAAGAAGAAGAAGAAGAAAAAGAAGAAGAAGGTTTTATTTAAAAAAACATAGTAAGAAACATATCTCTGAATGTATTGTCCATCGCCGGCCACTACTTTTTGAATTCCACGTCGGAAGAAATGACCTGTCTTTTAAAGCTAACCACGTTTCGATCATTATTTGTCTTCATAAGAATTATTTTCTTCATAAGAATGAACTTGCTGCTCAGCCATTAGTCAATCGGATTTAATGCTTTTAAACATTTTAAAACAGTTGTGTTGTTAATTTCTCATGGTTCTGCAATTTCATCTTTCACTAGAAATGAAACTTCATTAAGTAATTTCTCAAATTCTTCATCTTCAAACTGTTGAGGGATTCGCCCCCTTTTGTATACAAGAACGATATGTACATATAATCCTGCCTATACAGAGAACGGCTGTTGTAGAGTTCCCTAGTTGGTCAGTAAGTTGGTGCAGAGTTAGTTGCAGTTGTTTGGATATAAACTCATTACCCGGACATACTATTTCACTGCAAAACTGTATATATTGATTTCTACTAATCAGTCAGTTAAGTGCAATTCGTGATACACGCTTGGGCGATCATGTCTCGAAAGAGACATAACTGATTGGGCAGAAGATTATCCCGCAGTAGGTTTCCATTGCTTTCTGCGGTAGACTGGTTGCCGACCAAGGATATAGAACCCAGTCTGTCCTGTTATTTAACCCATAACTGGAAGGAATAGGCGGATTAATACCTTTCCCAATAATAAAATAAAATAAACGTTTCTTATATCAAGATTCTCGTAAGCTAAAATGTATACCATATATGCAAAATGTAGCATTCTTTCTAAATGAGAATCACTTCTTTCATAATCTATAGCAGTATATGAAAGTAACTACATGAATAAGAATTTATCTAAGTTTCTCCTCTTTAATTTCATAAACCCCCAAGAAAATATAAGTTTCCTATATCAAGATTCTCGTAAACTACAATGTATACCACACCTCAAACTGTTATTAATATTCAGATATGTTACTCTCGATAAGTAGACATAACTTTGATTATTTTTTCGCCTTTGGATATGTTGGGAAGAGCATAATAACAAAAAGCAAAATTAACACATCTTTTTGTTAGACATAAAGAAGTAATCTTCTACTAAACAATTTAAAGAAGGTTCATAATTCTTCTTCTTCTTCTATGTGCCCTGTCCCTTCAGGACGTAGGCGATCATGGCTCTCCACGTCTCCCTATTCCTTGTGGCTCTTAGTATGTTTGCTCCTGTTGCTCCTGGCAACCCCCGTTCCGTCATCCACCTGATCAGTCCCTGCAAATATGTTATCCGCTGCCTTCCTCTGTCTCTCCTTCCTTCTATCTGTCCAGTCAGTATCAGGTTCTCCAGGCTCTCCTTCCTCATTGCATGTCCCAGGAACTTCAGTTGTCTCTTCCTGATGCTCAGCATCAATTTCCTTTTTGTAGCCATTCTTTCCAACACCTCGTCGTTGCTTGTATGCTCAGTCCACGATATCCGTAGCATCCTTCTATAGAACCACATTTCGGCCGCTTCCAGTTTTGTCCTCATTTTCGATGATATTGTCCAGCATTCACAGCCGTATTGAAGAACTGACATCACGTAGCAGTCTATAACTCTTTTCTTCGTTTCTATTGAGATTTTCCTGTGTGTTAGTATTTTGCTCATCTTCTGGAACGCGTCCTTTGCCATGCCAATTCGCCTTCGGATTTCCGTGTCGCACTTTCCATCTCCTGTTAGAACACTTCCTAGGTACTTAAATTCTTGTACTTGTTTGATTCTGTTATCCTCCAGCTGTATTTGTCATTTTGGGTTGTATCTTTTGCTGATGACCATGCACTCAGTTTTCTTAAAGTTTATTTGTAGTCCCTTCTTGTCACTCTCCACTGCTACTTTCTGTATGAGGTCTTGTAGTTTCCTTTCCGTGTCCGCAATCAGCACTGTATCGTCCGCATATCTTAATAGCGAATTTAAACGTACACGTATACGCACTCACACGCATACAGGTAAATATACACAACCGGTCATAATTATTAGGTGATTCCAGTGTTTCAAAAATGATGTATTTCATAATATTTTTAGTATTTATTACCAAGTGAATAATTGTAAATGAAAATAGAATGGTTCTTTTGTTAATACTGTACAATAACATGTGCATCAAATGGATTTATAAATATTTAATAATTACCTACATTGCAGTTTCATCAATAAAAGAATGAAGAAAATTTAGGGTGATTCGGTCGAGTTCATCTTTGCTTCTTTGCCTTGTAAAATTTTGAAAAGTAATAACAACAAAAGAACCATTCTATTTTCATTTGACAATAAATACTAAAATAGTATGAAATCCATCATTTAAAAAAAACTGGGGTGGCCTAATAATTATGGCCGGTAGTGTACATTATATTGTTTAGAGTATTAAGTATTTATATAAATATATTTTCGTCATCAAATAACGTTTTAGGTGCTAATGTTATTAATATGCTAAATCTCGTATTTTATCTTGAACAATGATTTTGGTATGAAATTTATATATTCTTCCCGGAATTGTAGGGTATCTTGAAACGTTTAAAAAATGTTGAAATAAGTGAAAATCTGAAGATAACACTTCTGGGACGTACGATGCATTTAGTGATATCACATTCACTTGAGTGTCATGCGTGATACATGCTTGGATGCTCATGTCTCGAATGAGTTATGGCTGACTGAGCAGAACATTTCCTCGCAGTAGGTTGCTATTTATTTCTGTGATGTTGTGATATTACATAACATTTTCTAACATTATATAAATTTGAATCATGAGCAAGATAACAGCAAATTAGGTAAAATTATATAACCTATTAATTCTTAATATCTAATCACTTCAAACATAGATTATCATGATTATCATAGATGCATTTTCGTAATTATTTGTGATTTGTCGCTGGTAATGATTCTTATCTTGTAACAGGCGAAGAAAAATGGATCGTTTATAATAAGGCTCAAAGCAAATGGAACTGGAAATAAACTTTTGAATGTGCAGAAACAGTGACTAAAGCGGTCTTGCGTCTAATGAACGTGTTGTTGTTCGTTTGATAACAATTGTGAAGGAATAACTCATATTAAGCTTCTTCCGGCCGCCAAAACGGTAACTGCAAGAGAAACAACCGATTTTAGAAAAGTTTTATTTGTACAAATCTCAACGGAAAAATTGACTCTGTATAGTCAGTCGAAAACTACCTCCAAAACCTCTTCTAATAAGAACAAAAAAACAAAAAAAAAACGACCTTTCTAGAAAAATGTCACCAAAACGTTTGTAGAACGATGACAGACCATTGTCAAAAATAATGGAGACTATTTACTTGTCTAATCAAAGATTTTTTGTGTGTATGCCCAGTTGTGTTTGTTATTTTAAAGTTGGGCAGGATCATTTGTAATAATATAATAATAAAAAGTTTAATCATAGTAGGATGTGCGGTGGGGTGCAGGTGATATCGGCTCGGAGTAGGAAATCAGGGAGCCGAGTTCGAATCCCAGTTGAATTACTTACATTCACTTATGCGCAAATACTCTCGGGATAGGTATTAATCAGTCTCTTCCATCCAGTTATGGGTTAAATAACAGGTTCTATAGTCTTGTTTCGTAACCAGTCTACAGCAGAAAGCAATGGCAACCTATTGCGAGATAATCCTCTGCCCAGTCAGTCATGTTTTTTTCGAGACATGATCGCTCAAGCGTGTATCACGTATGGTACTTGACTGACTAACTTAATCATAGTGCCTTTTTGGTTATCTTTAATTAAAACTGTATAAAAGAGAAACTGCTTCCAAATACACAATAAACACACACATAAACACACATATAAAGATATATACATATGTGCGTGTGTGTGTTTGTATAGCAGGTAAACGAAATCCCTGAAGAGAGACGACATTATGCTAATGTCTTCACAAAACTTTGAAGCGGGTATGATTATCCAATTAAATGAAAGTCTCCTCATATTAATTCTATGCATAACATTGATATCACAACCCTTTATAACAAAAATATTGATCACTAAATATGCTTCTTTATCAGTTTACTCTTTCGAGACATGATCGCCCAAGCGTGTATCACGTATGGCACTTAACTGACTGACTGAATATAATAGTTGGAAACATAAGTAAAACTTCTAATGGGCATAAAGTGGGAGATCAGTTTTCTATTGTTATCAAGTAATAAACTGATCCTCCACTAATTATTACTTATTAATGCAATCCGTCTCTTCTCCCTTCAGCTATATTTTAAATAGCAGGATAGAAAATATTCTGCCCAGTCAGTAATGTCTCTTTCGAGACATGATCGCCCAAGCGTGTATCACGTATGGCATTTAACTGACTGACTGATTGAAAAAGCAGAAAATTTCCCACTAATTTTCATTACAACTCAATACTATATATACACGTGTGTGTGTGTGTGTGTGTGTGTGTGTGTGTGTGTGTGTGAGAGAGAGAGAGAGAGAGAGAGAGAGAGAGAGAGAGAGAGAGAGAGAGAGAGAGAGAATAACAATTAAGTCCAAAGATAGTTTCTGGTGTGACTTCGTTGCAAAGTTGTTGTGGTTTGTTGGGGCCAGAAATAAAGACACAGATACGGAATAGTGTTAAACAAATATATTGCAAAGACAGTATTACAGAGATATACCAATGAGCGATTATTAGCGTGACTGTTAGTCCGGCTGTTAGAGTTATTTGCTGGAATAGATCCCGCTTTCACACTCTCTGCTCTGCTATATATAAGCAGAACTGCTACTTATATATAGTGTAGAAGAGTTTAATGTGTTATATGGATAAGTCACCATAAAAATTTGTAAAATCACTTCATCTCAAAATAGTAAATATTTGGTAAATATTTTCTTTTTATGAAAGTTCTTTTTTACGTACCATATTTTTTCGTACAAGATTTGAAATTGATAACATTCAACAACTGGGATTGTATCTACTAAATACTTTCATACTTGTATATCTAGCCTTGCAATAAAGATTTTATGTGACATTAAATTTTATTTAACCTTATACTGTCAGGTTTCTTTGAACTTTTAACAGGAAGGTTGCCTAATAAAGCTAATCAGGTTGGTGGGGATGGCTTCTTGACAATATTTGCAGATGCCAAAAGAGTATCTCAACTTACAAAGAAGGACAGAAGCAACGAGCCAGCCACTCAATTCGTTTCAGAAGCACCAGATTAAGAACGTTATCGTTATGTCTGAAGGCATCTTGAGATATGGCATCAGACTTCTATTAAAATGTAACTGGCGTGAAATGGAGCTTTCAAAGTAGGCTTTTAGCTGCGAATTATGTGGATTTTGTTAAGTTCTAAACATATTGTGAAGAGTCTTGAAGAAATAGTTGGCGTCATAGTTCAGTAATATATACCAGAGCTCGACGTTTGTGTACGCCTATGTGTGCAAAAGATATATATATATATATATATATATATATATATATATATATATATATATATATATATATAAACACTTAGACGGACAAAACGTTATCGCATATGAAATAACATACGCTAAATTTCGTACTGGAGAAAGAAATAATTTAGTTAAAATATCGCATGCGTGTATACGGAGTTATATAATTAAATGACGATTTTCCTACACGTAGCTTAGATGTGGCACAAGGCCAAATGTATGAACGAACCTACTATTCAATCGTAATTGATCTAGTAAGACCAGCTTCCTAACCATTACACCACGTCGAAGTGTCTAAGATAAATGAAATTAGTAATAAGAATTTGTATTCTATTTCTGAGATGATTAATTTGCAATAATCTTGGAACTATTTTATTTGTAGATATAGTAGTTGGTTAAACGTGTGTTAGTATCATATAATGGTCATGAATTCAATCCTTGGATCTGATAGTGACGCACCAAATCCAACATGAAAGAACAGTAACTGAATTCATAGAATATTTTGCAATAATCAACAAGATAATACATATCAGCCAATCAATGGACACCTAATGATGATGACCAGAGGGTACTTGATCAAAACGTTTTTTCTACTATAACGCTTATATCAACCAAGATGAGAACAATAGTTTTAAATAATTCCAAGATTAGTAATAAGAAATATCCGAATCAAGCATGTAAATTCGAAATTATAAAACAAAATAAATGTTTGCTTTTGTGTTGTTTTTATTTTTTGTTGATTAGAATTTTTATTTTACTACTTAGATTTTTCAATGATTTGGAGATGCTTGTAAAAAGAACAAAAATTTCGAAGTTAAATGTTTAATTGTTTTTCACAAATTCCCTGTTAAATGCAGATTTTAATATTACATGAAGCCAAAACCTTACAAAAACTGAGCAGTGTTTATTCCTATGTCCACAGGAGATTAATCCCTTTTCCACAAAAAGATAACAATTTTCAATGTATGTATATATATATATATATATATATATATATATATATATATATATATTGGAGAGTTTTGTAATTTGCTTGAAGCACAGTGTATATTAGGTGTATGAAAAGGTTTTGAAGGCTATTACAACGCGTTTAGTGGAATAAAGGAAGGTAAAGAAGGTGTTGAGTATTGCCTATTTATTATTCATTAATATTTCGAGATCAAAATCTCATCTTCAGAATGGTAGGAGAACATGTTTTCACGTCCACTCGTGGACCGTACATTTAAACGAATGGTCTTCTGTCTTCTGCTGTCGTTAATTGTAGTAGTATGTGTGTGTGTGTGTGTGTGTGTGTGTGTGTGTGTGTGTGTCACTGGGTTTGTGTATGTCTCTGTGTGTGTGTATGATTTATATATATATGCGTTGACCGATAGAAAGATTTAGCTTTTTTGCATCTATGTTAAAGTGGTAGTGAGCGCGATTTTACGATCTGACGATATCTGTCTGCTTTAATTTATGATTTATGCATGTGAACGACAGCAGGATTTGGCATTTTCGCATCTCCTTCAGAGTGGTAGTGAGCGCCGTTTTACGATTTGGTGTTATATCTTTCTGCTTTACTTGGAGGCGTGTTTATTGCTACATTTATTTATTTATGTATTTGTGCAGTCTGATATTAGTTCTCGTGTGTTCTCGTGTCAGCGTATGCGTGAGTGTGTCATGTGTGTGTATTTATGTGTGTATACCTCTTGTATTTTTCTACCTTTGTGTTAATTTTATATATATATATATATATATACACTTACATACCTTTTTCCGGTATCATGTGTACGTGAGTGCGTGTATATAGATAAATATGTGTATGTATGTGTTCAGGTGTGTAGTATGTTAGAGTGTGTGTGCAAATATATATGTATGTGCTTGTGTGTATGTATGTGTATATGTTCCGGTGTATAGTATGTTGGAGTCTGGGATATGAGTGTGTTCGTGTGAACTTATGTTTGTTACTTTTTTGTGCGTTGTATTGTTGCTAGTTGCTATACATTTGTGGATAAGTGTGGCTTATAGTATAGTATATTGTTACTACTGGCCTTGTGTTTAGAGGCATGTATTTGTGTGCGTTAGTCTAGGATTGCGTTTTTGTGTGTATAGGCCTTACTGTTGTGGCGGTGTGTGTCAGGTGCATGAAAGTGTTACTTATTCCGTTATGTAATCTAGATTGATTTCCTGTCTATTAAGGATCTGTGGATGGAGTTTAGCTATTATTAAGGACTCTTTTATGAGTAAGTTTCCTTGGTTCCGCTCTCTTGCTTCAATATTGACTATTATGTTTTTGTCTGTGTTTTTGATGTTTAAGTGCTTGTGGAATAATGATGCTTGCGTCTGTACGTGTTCTTTGATTCTAAAGTGTAACGATCTGGTGGTGCTACCGACATAAATTCCTCACATTTGTCGCATTGTATGCGATACACGACATAGACCTGGTAGAATATACCTGTGTCAGAAATAGGGCAACTGACCAGTGTGCATGTGGTGTCGTTTCAATTATGTTGTTTGTTGTAGTTGTAATTGAAGGGTCTTCGAAAAGTGGGGCCGTATTGAGCCAGCTGTATGTCCAGTCTCTTATTGCGGATAGCTCTACGTATTTTTGTAGTGATGTTTTCGCTATATAACCCTTGTTGGGTTTTTTAAAATCGAAGTTTTTCTTTTATTATACTTTACTTTGAAGGGAAACTGGCTATGTTTATAGATGATTTCATCAGCAAAATGGTGTTTATTTGTGATCTTGTGTTTATAGGAAAAACTTTTTTCTACTTAGAAGATCCATTTTGTTATCGACGCTGTTCTGACAAGATAAATAACAATGTCTTACACACATGCGTACACATACAATGTAAACATAAACAACCTCGTCCAAAATTCATACATAGATTGCTGATTTAATTTCATTTCTCCTTATATTACACCCTCTTAAAATTCATATATTAACAAGCAAAAATATCCCAGTATATTATCATGTACTTTTTAAATATACGAATTTACTTCTTTCATAACATTTTATTAAACTGGTGATGTTGTGGATTAGTGAGAATCGGATCAGTTAATCATAGAACTAGTATATTAAAGTCTTTTTGAAATCGTAAAACATAGACATTATCAAATGGGTCTTATCTTCCCTAAATGTAATAGATCACATTACATATCACATTACATATCACATTACATATACACATCACATCACCTCCGACTTGATATAGAATATTTCTGAATTCAAAGAAGAAAGATCTATATATTAAGTCATATGAATAAAATAATCACAATAAATATGAATGAATATTTCGTTAGAAAATATGTGCTAAATTACTATTTAATATCACTTCAAAGAATATGGTAGAGAATGCTAGACATTCTCATGAAAAATGAAGTGGAGACTTGCGGCAACAGAGATGCGATTTTACATAAAAATGCTAATAATTCTTTGACCAGATCCTGTAAGATTTAAAGGAAATACAAGCCAAATGGACACCGTATCAGAATGAGACGATGGAAATATCTAGTATATGTAATAAGGAAAGATGACGTAGAAATATGACATTCAAAGGACATACAGAGAGTAACCTATTTTCTAATGATACACCGAAAGACCTAGGCACATCGATTGGCACAGCACTGCCCAAGAAACCTGGAGCGAACGAATGTGGATCGTACCAAACAATTAGCTTAATGAGCCACAAGAAAACTCATCCTCTGGTTTCTGCTGAACGGATCGGACTCAGGCCAGAGATAGGGCAAAAATAAGGCGTGTTTGTCAAAGACACCACAGCAAGGACGAGATATGTAGACTCAGAAAGAGCAACACAAATTCAGAAGGACTTTTACCTGTGTTTTATAGTCTATGCAAAGGCGCTTCACAATGTACGCCACGAATTTTGTCAGCATTAAATAATCCATTGAAGTTGCTACGCAGTAAAACAAAACGAATCAACCTAAACCTCGACTCAAACGTTTTAAAAATTAAATCCAGTATCAAAGAAGATAACAATATTGTAAACCAAGCCTTAGTTTCATTTCTTCGAATATATCTTGATTATACTAAGTTTGCATAAAAATAATGTGTACACACTTCAGGAAAAATCTGGTATATATATTGCAATACTAATTTTTTAACAGGCATCACTAATGATTAATACAAGTAATGTTTTAAATGCGATATTCACAAGATATGCCCAAATCGTGGCCTTTAGTGTTCAGTGGGATTGCTGTATATGCATTTTCAATTTTTTGTCTAAAGGTCGCTAACGTAGTCAGTTTTCTGTGATACACAGCGTCGTTTAGGACCCGTTGATACAGCAACCATGAGAGTAATCTGTCGAGAAAATATTACAGCAAGCAGTGTTATCATAATTTTATAAAATTTTGAAAGACAGTTATTTACATTGTTCGGACTGTTATCCTTATCTTTATTGCCATATTCAGGACGTTTCGGCCATTGTACGCTCTGGTCTTCTTCATGTGACTGGCATTTTAAACCAAACTCTATTTCAATCACTGGACTATATTGTTAGAGCTGCCCCGCAACCTTGATATATACAGGAACGTCATTGGAATAATCAAGAAACTGTACAAATAGACAGGTGTTCAGTAGATATATACAAATAGAAATGGTTGTAAGACAAGAATGTGTCTTCTCATTCGATTTATTCAACACTACCATCATAGCCCGGCGTTGCCCGTGCAACTCAGAACATTTAAGTAGTAGGAGAAGAAGCAAGACACTTTCCGCCATTGCAGAGTCCCATTGATTGTCGTCTTCCATTAAACCGCGTTTGAAGCAGGTTTCCCTTTAGTAATTATAATGTTTATAATATTAAATGGATAAATTCCTTTAAAACTCGGTTATATAAAAATAATTATATAAAAAATTCTTGTTAAAATATTCCATTAAAAAATCTATTTTCTTTTGTTTTGCGTAAACGGGGTTTGATGTTTTGTGTGACATTGTAAAGAACATTGCGTTTGTTTTTGTTCGAAAATTACGGGGGAAAATATTATTTATCTTGTTTTACTGAAATTAGAAATATAAAAGCTATTACGCTCTCAGTTCAGAAAAGTGCGAAAGGGAAAATTGCTGAATTTAAACTCAAAAAGTATGTGTCGACCTGGCTTCCCTGTAGATATGTGTGCCTAGAAAGTTTCAATGGCGTAGCTTAAAAAATGTAGCCGTGCATAGGTTGCAGTCACACACAGACCCACAGATCGGCTTTTATTTATATATAGATATACAGCAAGACAATTCCGAGAGAACTTCATTAGTGCCCACAATCTTAATATAAAATATGCAGATTACATACAATTGTTTAAGAATATTAACACCAATTAGGTACTAATAGTTAGCAAGCTTTCTGTAATGAAACCCTAAGTACGGTTATCATAATGGGGGTTATGTAAATATTTTGCAGAATCAGAGTAAAAAGACAAGATTTGCCGAGAAGATAGTTGAAGAGTCATGATGGTTCACATCCCGAAAGAAACATGGCATATAAAAGAAATAGAATATAATCATACGACAAACTTATTCTCATTTTGCTCTTTCTAGGTCATACATTGGCACATAATCTTGAATTGCATATCGCTGACATATCTAGTACTCCTTTGTATGAAAATTGTTCTTATGAATTCCCTTCCATTGTATCCTGATAGCATAATTTAGTAAAGTGTTCTAATTTTTACTGTTGAAATAGCTTAGATGTTCTATTCTAATATTTTCTAGTCTCGCATTTCTCACCTCTAAAACTCGCTTCTGTTTTTTTTTACTTATCTACCATGTACATTTTTCAAATTTTAAATCCAACAAAATTTTCATCTTCAGCTTTACTGAAATTTTTTTCTGTTGTTTTTTCTCCTCAATAAAGTCTTCTCAGTTAAATTCACTCCTCGTAAAATCTACCGTCGTAGTAGCATTATCGTCATTTTTAGATTTTCGGATACGGTTCTACACTGTTCTTTCCCTCAGCAAAGTCTTCACGTTTCCTTTCATTCCTGATAACTACTACCGTCTTAGATTCTTTTATTGCCCTTTCTTCTCACTAAAGTCTCTTTGCATTTCCTTTAAATCTTACTAACCTCTCCTGTCTTAATGGCATTAACGCCATTTCCAGTTTTTTTTAATCATTTCACCCCAAGCAAGGCGGAAATGCCACTGATGTGCAGGGGTTACATAAATGTAAAAAGATTAATTAGAAGATTGAGGAGTACAAACTAGTTAGAAAGGAACAATAGAAAGCAGGTGCGATAACAGATACATAGGTGGAGAGAAAGGGAAGATTATACAGGGGTGGGGAGAGAGCTCGGGTCCAGTGGTTAGTAGATGAGTATTTTTTTTTTTATTATAAGCGTTTCACCCCGAGCAAGGCATGTCACTGCCACTACTGCGCAGGGGGCCACGTAGAGTGGAGAAAGGATGGTTAAGTATAGGAAATGTTAGAGGGTGGGTGATAGGCGGGTAAGGATACCGAGAATGAGGGTTGGGTAAATGAGAGTGTTCTGAGAATAATTGGGAGTTAGTGTGATTTTCTGATACTCTTCTTTATTGTGCTTACTCCTTAGTAAAGTTCACACATTTTCTTTCACTCCTGATAACTTCTACAGACTTTTCACCCTCCACCCACGTCTATTGAACAGGTGTAGAGGCTCATCCCTTGTTCCCTGTTTAGGATGTGGTTTCCGGCTTTCTCTTTTCCAATCTTTTCACTTTCTTTTTTGTTTATTTTTTTTTCAATTGG
The DNA here is from genome assembly GCA_037127315.1 of Ascarosepion bandense. Classification (NCBI taxonomy): domain Eukaryota; kingdom Metazoa; phylum Mollusca; class Cephalopoda; order Sepiida; family Sepiidae; genus Ascarosepion; species Ascarosepion bandense. The sequence continues at coordinate 530,132 of JBBBDQ010002275.1, read as the reverse complement.
AGTAGATAGACTGAACTATCGCCCGGTTCACACTCCACCCATGTCTATTGAACAGGTGTAGAGGCTCATCCCTTGTTCCCTGTTTAGGATGTTGTTTCTGGCTTTCTCTTTTCCAATCTTTTCATTCTTACGTAGCCCCCTGCACACCAGTGGCCTTACCGCCTTGCTTGGGGTGATATGATTAAAAAAAAAAGTCAATTTCCGTTTTATTTTATACTGTTCTTTTTATCATATCTGTTACTAAGTTTTACTCGTTTTCTTTCATTCATGGTAACTCCTACTGTCAAAGTGGCATTAACCTCGTTTTCAGTTTTTCTGTTATTAACCGTTCTACTCACTAATGTCTACTCATTTTCTTTGATTCCTAGATTCTTCTACCGTCTTAGTAACATTATCTTTATTTTTAGTTTTTCTATGATTGTTCTTTATTATCCTGTTTCCTTACTAAAGTCTTTTCATTTTCTTTTAATCTTGATAAACTCTACCCTCTTAGTAGCAGTGTCGTTATTTTCAGTTTTTTTCTGATAGGGTTCGTATATTTTCCTTTTTCCTCACTGAAGTTTTCTCATTTCTTTCATTCATACTAAATTCTACCATATTTGTGGCATTAATGTCACTTTCAATTTTTCTGAGATTAATCTTTTATTGACCTCTCTCCTAACGAAAGTCTTCTCATATTGTTTCATTCCTAGTAACATTCCTAGCGGCATTATCGTCATTTGCAGTTTCTTTTTGATAATGTTCTTTATTGTCCTTTCTTCTCGCTGAAATCTCATTTTCTTTCTCTCCTAGTAAAATCTACCATTTTAGTGGCATTATCGTTATTTTCAGTTTTTCTGAGACTGTTCTTTATTGTCTTTAATTCTCACTAAATTTTTCTTATTTCCTTTCACTCCTGCTAACATTTAGCGACTTCGTGGCATTGTCGTCATTTTCAGTTTTGCTGATACTATTCTTTATTGTCCTTTCTCACTAAAACCTTCTCATTTTCTTTTATTCATAGTAACATCTAGCGTCTTAATGGCATTATTGCCATTTTCAGTTTTTCTGAGACCGCTCTTACATTGTTCTTTCTACTCACTACTCTCTACTCATTTTCTTTCTTTCCTAATAACCTCTTCTGTCTAAGTAGCATCATCGACAATTTCAATTTTTCTGATACACTTCTTTATTGTCCTTTCTCCACACTAAAGTCTATTCATTTCTTTCTCTTCTACTAACCTATACCGTATTAGTAGTATTATTGCTATTTTAGTTTTTCTGAAAAAGTGTTTTTATTGTCTTTTATACCCACTAAAAGACTTGTCATATACTTTCACCCTTAGTAACCCTAGTATGTTAATAGCGTTATCACCATTTTCAATTATTCTGAGACTGTTCTTTCATTGTCATTTCTCTTCAGGACTGTCTACTCATTTTCTTTTATTCCTAATTACCTCTTCCGTTTTAACGGCATTATCCCCCATTTATTTTTTTTTCTGATATTGTTCTATATTGTTTTTCTCCTTATTAATGTCATTTTCTTTGTCTCTTAGTAAACTATACATATAATTCGACCTCTGGCTGCGCCTAGTCAACCTTCCTGACCTTTGGCCGATTTCGCTCACGTTGCGTTGTTGTTCTCGGATTAGTCAAAACAGGACCGCTTGTTACCACTTGACGAGGCTGGTCTAGAGTTGCGATGATTTGGTATTTGATTAAAAACCAGATTGATTTATATATATTGATATATCGAATAATTGCTAAAATAATAGATAGATTTATAAATATTTATATATATCGAATAATTACTAAAATAATAGACAGATTTATATATATTTATATATATCGAATAATTACTAAAATAATAGACAGATTTATATATATTTATATATATCGAATAATTACTAAAATAATAGACAGATTTATATATATTTATATATATCGAATAATTACTAAACTAACAGAAAGATTTGTATATATTTCTATTTATGGAATAATTACAATATTACAAGCAAGTCAAAATAAATGACCGAAAAGAAATATCAGTTGGCTGGTATTTTTGTACCCACGATAATATTCGTGTTGCCTGCTCTTATCATCTATTCCGGTAACCCAGTACACAGCAAATTGTCAAAGCCTCATTTCGACCTCGGATCACCCATCATCAAAACCGATTGAGAGATATTTTTGTCTGGAATCACGTTGATGAATTCACTTAAAAATAATTATGTACTCAGTAAACTTCTATTCTGGGTTTTTCACTCGTTAACACTTCGACTATTTTCCAGTTAAAAATAAGTGTATTGTCTAATTTTACATAAATATTTTCTGTCTTGAAATCACTTAAAATTAGTAGCAGGCATCTGAAAATAAGGTTACATACCGTCTAAGTGGCATTAACATCATTTTCAGTTTTTCAGATACCGTTTTTTTTTATTGATCTTCCGCCTAAGAAAATACTACACGTTTTCTGTCATTCCTAGTAAGCTCTACTGTATTAGTGAAATTATCGCCATTTTTAATTTTCTGCTACTCTTCTTTTATTGTCCTTTCTCCTCAGTAAACATTTCTCATTTTTTGTCATTGCTAGTAAGCTCTACTGTCTTAATAGCATTATCACCATTTACAGTTATTCTGATGCTATTCTATTTCTCCTTTCTAGTCACTAAATTATTATCCTTTTTTTCACTCATAGTAACATCTAACGTCTTAGTAGAATTATCGTCATTTTTAGTTTTTCTTGTACTGTTCTCTATTATTCCCTCTCCTCACTGAATTTCTTTCATATTCTTTTAATGTAAATAACCTCTACCGTATTAATGGCATTATTGCCATTTTCAGTCTTTCAGATAGGCTTCTTTTATTATACTTTCTCTTACCTAGTGTCTACTCATTCTTTTTTTCATTCCTAGTAATTTTTTTCCGTCTTTGTAGCATTATTGTCAATTTCATGATTTTTGATACTGTTCTTTATTGTCCATTCTTCTAACTAAAGTCTACTCATTTTCTTTCTCTCCTACTAACCGCTACTAGCTTAATAGTATTAACGTCATTTTCAGTTTTTCTGATACTCTTTTTGTATTCCCCTTTCTCCTCAGTACTGTCTATTCATTTTCTTTCTTTCCTAGTAATCTCTATGGTCTTAGTAGAATTATCGTCAATTTCAGTTTTTTTATACTGTTCTTAATTTTCCTTTCTCCTTTTCATTTTCTTTTTTCCTCCTAGTCTGTACCGTCTTAGCGACATCGTCATTTTCGGTTTTTTATGACACTATTCCATGTTGTCCTTTCTACTCACTAAAATCCTGTAAGCTTTTTTTCACTCATAGTATCTACAAATATATTAATAGCATTATTGTCATCTTTAGTTTTTCTGTTCGCTGTTATTATTTTCCCTCATTAATCTCTTCTCATTTTCTTTCACTCTCAGTAACTTCTACGGTCATCGTAGCATTATCGCCATTTTCAGTTTTTCTGATGTAACGTAGGGAGCTTGTTAATATTTCTTTGATTCAGCCTTGTGTCCGACTTAACCGAACTCCAGACAGCTGACAAGTTTTATGCAGAATTATGTGCATTGTGGTACAGTGGATATCGGCTCGAAACGAGAAACCGGAGAGCCGAGTTCGAATTCCAGTTGAGTCCATTGTATTCACTTACGCGCAAATACCCTTGGGAAAGGTATGAATCCGTCTCTTCCTTCCAGTTATGGGTTAAATAGCAGGACAGATTGGGTTCTTTAGCCTTGGTCGGCAACCAGTCTACCGCAGAAAGCAATGGCAACCTACTGCGGGATGATCTTCTGCCCAGTCAGTCATGTCTCTTTCGAGACATGATCGCCCAAGCGTGTATCACGTATGGCATTTAACTGACTGATCATCAGAAGGTTGGTTGTCAGTTGGAATGTGTGGATTAGTGTAGGAGAGTGGAATAATAAAATATACATTTTGAATGTTAAAATAGAAACATTTATTAATAGGAAAAATGACATAAGTTGTAGAAGTTAATGTTCAATTAGAAAGATTAAGAGATTAAGCAGAGAGTTTGTACAAGATGTTCTAGTAGTAATTGTTGAAATAGATAAGGAGAAAGAGAAAGAGAAAGAGGACAACGTCCGGGTCGGTTTAAGTTGAGTTACATTTTAGATGTGTGTCTCTCTTTCGCTGCTTCAATCTCGGTTTCTGACCCTGCGAAGTCATTTATATGTCCTTTTGACTTTCGTTCTGGATCGCTAAGTCCTTTCAAGTCTTACAAGTCACTCCCATTGGTCAAAATTATTTTAACACCTACTTGCGAAATATGGTTTCGACTTTTTTGTGAAGCACATTGTCAATATTTTTCTATTTGGGAAAAACCAGGATTTCACTCGTCGTTGTGAATTTTTGAAAAAGTGAAGAAGAGAGTTGATTTTAATTAATTTCTTATCCGCTACATTGATACTGTTTTTATTGTCCTTTCTTCACACTAAATTATTCTCATTTTTTTTCACTCCTGGTAATCTATACCGCCTTAGTGGCATTTTTGTTATTTTCAGTTTTCCTGATACTATTTTTTATTGTCCTTTCTGCTCACTGTTGTCTTCTATTCTTTCATTCATAGTAACAACTAAAGTCTTAGTGGTAAAATCATCATTTTATTTTTTGTGACTGTTCTTTTATTGTCTTTTCTTTTCACTAAAATCTTCTCTATCTCTTCCACTGCAAATAAATTCTTGTGTTTTTCTATAATTTTTGTTTTCCTTGGCGTGAAATGATAAATAGATAAAAAATTGAGCTTGGGTCATTTTTGTAGCCAAAACAAAACGAAATCTTGTCGAACTGGTTCAAATATTTTAAATATTGTGGCTTTTGTTTCAATCAATATTTAAGAAAGGGTTTTTCTTAATAAATTCCAGACATTTGTCTACAATCATTTGTCGGTTATCAAGTCTTCAACTCAACGTAATCCGGCCACCATTATTAGAAACCGTTCCAAACTTCGATCATCAAAACATTAAATTGAATTAAAAAAAAAAACGAACTAATTTTTTACAACATGAATGTCAATCAGTGATTAATTGTTGCAACAAATAGCTTGTAAACTTTAACGCATCCTAAACATAAATGCTTTTATTTAACCACCATGGAGAATCTTTTCTGCCTCTTATCAGCATGGCTGACGCTAGGGTCCTGGAGAGCAAGACACTTTGCCTTTATTAGCCTTATGTTTTGCACTGACTTTAATTAAAGAAAGTACATTTCATAATCAATAGCTGCATCTACGAATAGTAAATTGTCATGCCAGTCAATTTTTCGTGTCATAATTTGTTATGGTACCCTTCTACGAGGAATGGACTCTTTTTATTTTATATAATTATCTGGGGGACTTCCGGAAGCAGTTAACAGTAGTTAAGCACGGCAGTAAAGTGAAAAAGCTATTACGCAGTTAAAGCTGGCTACTAGTCAGGCAATAATTAGCGTTCGGACCTACTTATTTCTATTATTAACACTTACTTTGTACATATGTTCTTGTAATACTAATACACAATTTTAAACCTACTTCCTTGTTCCGTGTCTAACATCCGGCAAAAACCGATCACTAATTTTGCGGCGAAGTTTCGCCCACAACAAGCTCACAACAAATTAACGACGAAGTTTTGCGTAAAGATTTGCCACAACAAATTGGCGAGGATGATTCACAACAGAACCCATTTACCTTTTTTCCATGAATTGAAAACTGTTGTTATATTTAGGCAGCTGTTCTTGCAGTACATCCCGATATTCTTAACAAAATCCAATGAATGTCCTGGAATACAATCAATCCAGATCAGTCATATCAACTTCAGTCACTTTTCGAAGACTTGTCGTAGCTCCCCTCTGTCTTTTTCACAAATATATTCATGGTAATGTCTCTCAAAAGCATTTTTCCTAGTGTCGCGACTACAGTAATTTATGCGTGTGTGAAAGTTTGGTATCTAGGTCCCACATTTTTATGTTGAAATAGATAAATGCTACAATCAGTTCTACCTACCTTTTTACGCACAACCCTCCTATACAACTCCCTTCCGTTTAATTGGTCTCTGATAAATACAATCTTTAAAAGATTAAATGCAACTTCAATCGCCATCGACTGTCTTCTTGGATCCCGTGAGTATTTTGTCCTTTCTTCAATCCTTTCTATTCTCTATCTTCTCTCACCTTATTTGTTCTGTATGCCTCGTACATACTTGTGATATTCCCTCCTTGCTTAAGGGTGAAATGATTCCAAACAAATGTTCTAAACGTTTAATTTACAAGTATGAACACTTTCTTCGTAATGTTCTTTTATAAATAAATAACTTTTTAAATTTTTATCTAGCGTCAGGCTCATCAAAAGAATTTTTACACTTCAATTCCTTTGATGGATAATCGTACAAATCACTCTAAGTATCAATAAGAATAGGCACCGATAGCATCTTTGAATAAATAGAAGTTAATTTTGGTAATCCATAAGATTCTACAGATTTCAACCGAAATTTTGAATGTACGTGTCAGGATAAAAAAGTATAATTTCAACTGTACGGGATTTTATAATTGAGCAGCACTGTAAATCATTCACCTTGTTTCCCACCGCCTAATCTTTGACAGCATCATAATATGCAAGATTGGTTTCGTTTTTTTACACAGAGTCTATTGAAGCGCAAGTGAATTCTACCTAGATTCTTTCCGCCAGAAATTCCCGAAACGGTAGAGCTGTGATAGCCAGACCAGAAAGTCTGAAAAAGGAAGATCAATTGACAAAAGCATCGCCTAATCAAGAATAAATACGAAACGTCTCTTGGAAATACAAACGTGTAGATAGATAGATAGATAGATAGATAGATAGATAGATAGATAGATAGATAGATAATGAATAGGCTGAGATAGCTAGCTAGATTGCTAGCTAGCTAGATAGATTATGCAAAGGATAGATAGATAGATAGATAGATAGATAGATAGATAGATAGATAGATAGATAGGCTGAGATGGCAAGCTAGCTAGCTAGCTAGATAGATAGATAATGCAAAGGATTAGATAGATAGATAGATAGATAGATAGATAGATAGATAGATAGATAAGAATATGAATAGGCTGAGATAGATAGATAGATAGATAGATAGATAGATAGATAGATAATGAATAGGCTGAGATAGATAGATAGATATATAGATAGATAGATAGATAGACAGATAATGAATAGGCTGAGATAGATAGATAGATAGATAGATAGATAGATAGATAGATAGATAGATAGATAGATAGATAGATTCTGAAATATAATGAAAAATATGTGGAACAAAAAAAGATGTCGTAACGTTGTATTGGGGCACCTCGACATGGTGTAATGGTTTACAAGCTTTTATATATATTTTATATTCCATTTTCTTTTCTTTGGAGACAAAGAAAAAAGTACTGAACTGTTATGTGATATATGTCCTTCTATATGGCAGCGAAGGCTGAACGCTCTTCTCAAAGATGAAGGAGAGACTTGAAACAACAGAAATATCATTCTACAGAAAAATTCTGAGTATACCATGGACCGAACATGTGTGCAACGACAAGGTTTGGGAGAGGATACAAACGATAAAGAAACTTATACTTGGCATCTGGAAGAGGCTTTTGGTGTTTCTGGGTGTTATGGTGAAACACAATTATTCCTCAGATAATGGACTCTCCTTCTTATAATAATCAGAGTTTACAGGAAGTTAACTCGAGAAGTTCTTGGGAAGTTCATAGGAGCTCTTAGAAGTTCTAGAGTGTTCTTTAGAGTTCTATTGGAGTTCAGTAAAGCTACTAGTCAGCTGATATTAGTTGGCAGTTAGCCGAATACTAAGGAGTCAGCTTTCAGTGGAAGATTACCAAGTTCCTAACATTTTGGGTGCGTTAAGTCGATTAGCAACCGGCATAGCACGATTATAACCTTCAGTGCGAAAACTACTCCACAACACTGGGATAAATAATAAGGAAGGAAGGAAGGCTTAGATAACGTAATACTCACAGGACGAATAGATGGAAAAGAAGACAAGGGAAATCAGCGCGAGACTTAATTGGCAAGCAGTTCGATGACGGAGCGGCCTTTAGGAGAGATTAAGAGGAAAAAGTTAAGAGCGACAAAAGATCAGGGCAAATGAAATCCATGATTGCCTACGTCCTGAAAAGACGCGACACATAAAGAAGAAGAATTCGTGTTCTTTTATAGTTCTCTCTCCTCAATTGTAATATTTCTTATATTTTCTAACACTCAGTAACCCCTTGTGACATCGTAACTTCATTATTGCTTTCCTTCGGGTGAAATGATTCTTTTCTTTTATAATCATATCACACCAAGCAAGGCATTTTATTGTCACTGTTTTGTAGGGGGTTACATAGGAGCAAATTTATGAGAAAGAGTGACAGGTTTTAGCGGGTGTCAGGAAGTGGGTAAAAGAAGGATGAGAATACTGGCTATCTATCTTTTCTTTTTTTTTATAATCATATCGCCCCAAGCAAGGCATTTTACTGCCACTGTTTTACAGAGGGTTACATAGGAGGAAAGTTAGGAGAAAGAGTGACAGGTTATAGAGGGTGTCAGGAAGTGAGTAAAAGAAGGATGAGAATACTGATGAGATGGAAAAAATAGTTGTGTCAGGAATATGGAGAAGTTTACATATAATCACGACACAAATGTATTGAAACATAACAATGACGAAATTAATATTTAAAAAAAAAATGACAAATGGACCTGCCGAAATGTGAATTTACCTGTTACTGGTGAATGTTTAGTTAACAATATCGTATATAAGACTTATAAGAATGGTATCCTCGATTCTGGGTCCGAAACATGACCTCGTTGTTGATGACGTGGCCAACCTAACTGAGGCGAAGGTTCTTTCGTGGTTTCCTTTGCAGGAATCGTTCTGGACTTTTGATGTTCCATCGATACAAAGTTCAGGTCTAGCAGTCGAACAAAAGAGTTGGAAGCACCACGGATCGGAGGACGATGATTTTACTTTTTAATGTGAGGTCGTGATGGTTGAAAACACGATATGAGAGCGTTTCGTACGCAGTATAAGGCACTTGAAAAAATTTGTCAAGTTTTCTCTCGTAGGTGACATTATTCGAGGTGATTGTGTTAAATACAGGAATATTATGACAGAAAATATTCCACGTTTACTAGGGCATGAAAATTTGAGTAGTATCGTGTAGCAAGCACTAAAGATAGATTTGATAAATACTTTCGTTAGTATTATTTAATCCGATATTTGTCAATACACATCACAGTAAATTGAAGAAATAACTATATTTACATTATTTCGTCTGTGTTGTGGTACATTGGATATCGGCTCGGAACGAGAAATCGGGGAGCCGAGTTCGAATTCCAGCCGAATTCATTGCATTCACTTACGCGCTAATACCCTTGGGAAAGGTATTAATCCGTCTATTCCTTCTAGTTATGGGCTAAATAACAGGACAGATTGGGCTCTATAGTCTTGGTCGGCAATCAATCTACCGCAGAAAGCAATGGCAACCTACTGCAGGATAATATTCTGCCCAGTCAGTCGTGTCTCTTTCGAGACATGATCGCCCAAGCGTGTATCACGTATGGCACTTAACTAACTGACTGATCCTTCGGGTATTTAGACGAAATAAGGTATTTTTGAGGGAGAATTTGGAGAGCCGAATTCGAAATCCAGCTGAATACTTTGCATTCAATTACTCGTAAAAACCCTTTGGAAATATATTAATCCGTCGCTTCTCTCTCCATATATGGATTAAATAGCAGAACAGATTGCGTTTGATAGTTTTGGTTGGCAACCAGTCTACTACCGATGTAAGTAATGGCAACCTACCGCGGGGAAATCTACTTTCCCAGTCGTCCAAGAGAGTATGACACTTAACTAACAGAACTGAGTAGTTAACTCTTTCGTCTTTTGAGAAATAATAAGTTATTTTCAACCAGCTTCAAATGCACTAACAGAGGAAGTTTTTGCGATTTAGTCCTTATCCGCCATTCCTGGGAGAAATGTTAGACACTGAACTTATCACAATTTACTTGTATTTACATGTTTGACTGTCTGCGTTTTGTTATCGGCCATTACTGAAAGTACAAGAAAAATAAAAATTTATAATAACCTTTAGAATAGCACTGATGTTGCTTTACTACGTAAGTCAGTCAGTCAGTGAAGTGCCATACGTGATACATGCTTGGGCGATCATGTCTCTAAAGAGACCTGACTGACTGAGCAGAAAATTATCCCGTAGTAGGTTGTCATTACTTTCTGCGGTAGACAGTTTGCCAACCAGGACTATAGAACACAATCTCTCCTGTTATTTAACCCATAACTGGAGGAAGGAGAATGAATAATACTTTTCCCACGTCTATTTGCACGTAAGATAATACAAGGAATTCAACTGGAATTCGAACACGGTTCCCCGTTTTCTCGTTCTGAGCCAATATCCAGTGAATCACAACGCCTATCATTTTACTATATAAACACAGCCTAATTACTTCTGGTAACTTCGAGTATTTCTACGTACAGCGTTATTAAAGGAAACCTATTCATTTAAATGGTAAATTCGGTTATGCAGTGAGGAATATTCGACCGTGTGCTTCGGTCAAAGTATTTGTGTTCTGTGGATTGATCGCCAAATATACCCATCGCAAATAAACACTTAGCTTTGATACCACACTTTTTTGCCAACTTAATGCAGTATAGAGTTTTAACATCTTAAAAGATACTTAAGCCTATTGTTTTGTTTATTACTTAATTATATCTTTTTTTAAACACTCCAGAGTTTTACCAAAAGCGAAAATTACAGAATTGGAGATGGTGGCTATCGTATAAATTTGCACAAAATAGGAAAGAAGTCTTGAAGATTAAAAGATTAAATAAATAGCAATATCTTAAATTTCTTGACGAAATCCGAAGAATTTGTAAAAATAGCCGTCATGATCTGTCATTTCGGCATCAGTCATCATAACGTATCGCCTCTATGTTGTTTATTAACTACTTTCACAGTCTGTTCAGTGCCACACGTGATACACGCTTGGGTGATCATGTATCTTTTCAAAACATGATATATATCAACATGAGGTAGTTAAGTGGTTAAAGCAAATGAAACCGTGTAGGTTAATCTAGTACGGAGACGTAATCATCGTATGCTGTATCCTGGGACAGGCGTAGTCAGTAGACCTCTGGATTTTTAATAGAAGATCTCAAGATCTCTCTCTTTTTCTCTCTCTCTCACTCACTCTTGACGTCCTTGCCATCGTCTGTATTTATGGCTGACACCAGCCAATCACATTCCAGTGTGGGGAACCAAGGTGTATACATACCAATTCATTACATCAGAAGGAATGAGCGAATTTCATCCTATCATTAATTTTTCTTTTGTTCAACCTATTCACAAACTTTTACGTTTTTTTCATATTTGCATCACTTTGAAGATTTCGTATAACATTTCTCGATAACCAGCCTCCACCCTTTTCCTTCTGTGTTACTTTTGTCCTCATCCCTTTCCATCTTTATATACCCTGTATACCCTAATATGAGAGAAAAAATGTCCAATTCTAAAGATACAAGATTGGTTCAAATGTATATTCTTCAAAACACCTATTCTAGAATATAGTAGCTTACGTTTGTGAAGATGTACAACACTTCTGTTCATCCCAAACCATAACAATCTGATCAGAATTTAAACAATATTTGTTTATTTAAAAAATATGTTTCTTATTTATTTCGCTTGCTTTTGTCTTACCAGACTTCGAATTATGGCACTTTTGTCTTTTCACTGACATTTCAACCACCTAATGAATATGCATGAATATTTCAACCACCTAATGAATATGCATGAATAATTCAACCATCTGATGAATATACATGAATGATCTCAAATTTTATTGAAATTATAACCCATTGACATTCTCCCTTGCGTATGTAAACACGTGCAAAATGTTTTCTTTACTTCCTTTTCAAAGGGATTTAATTTTTTGCAGATTAAAAAAAAAAACTTAGAGAGTTTTTGAGATTAACAAAGATGACCGACCAAGAAGCATGCTCCAGAATTGAACAGAGGGCATTTACCAATTTTTTTGGTTGCTGAAGGGTGTAAGCCAGTTGAAATTCATAGGAGAATATCAACTGTGTATGGTGGCACATGTTTCAGCCAAAAATGTCTACAAGTGGGCTAAATTGTTTAAAGAAGGACGGAGCAGTGTTGAGGATGACGACAGGCCTGGAAGGCCTACAGAAGTGAGGTCTCCTGAGGTGATCGAATGTTAATGATCTCATTCATTCTGACACAACGGTGACAGTAGATGACATTGCATGGAATTTGAGCCTATCTGTTGGGACAGCACGCATAATTGACTCTGATGACCTTGCCTACTCGTAGGTCAGCTGTAAAGCCTCACACAGCAGCCCAAACGGTACATATCATCAACGATCTGGGCTGGGAACTGCTTCCTCATCCCCTTCACAGCCCAGACCTTGCCCCTTCAGACTTTCACCTGTTTGGTCCCTTAAAAGTGTTCAGGAGAGGCACGAAATTTGAAAGTGACGATGAATTCAAAAGTGCTGTGAGCGATTGGCTCAGATATAAGTTCAAAGATTTTTACGCTGAGGGAATACGGAAGCTTGTCAATAGACGGAAAAAGTTTGTGACTACGTTGAAAAATAAAACAAAGTAAGCTTCTATCTGTATTAGAATTCCTAATACCTAAACCTTATTTTTTGAATGACCCCCGTGTATATATATATATGTGTGTGTGTGTGTGTGTGTGTGTGTGTGTATTTACGCGCATATATACATCAATATATAAATATTAACCAGGAGTGAATGGAAGAGTGCTCAATGTAATATAACAGAGCAAAAATATTTTTTAATAGATATACATATTATCCTAAGTTTTACGCACAACAGTAAGTGATTCGGTAAATGATTCCGAAATGGCTGAAAGTACAGGCTGTCGAACCTGGAACAGCGGCTTACTAGCGGATTTTAACGGGGAAATAATATTCAACGGTATTAAAATATTGTGCTTGACATGTTCATTATGTACGCAAAATCTCTCTTAGACACTGGCTAATGCGCAGAGGAAACACGTGACCACCAATATTAATGTAAAGCGATATAACAAATAGTAGGCGATAAGCATCTAGTGTTGGGATAAACAGTAAACAAAAGGGCGGGGTAAGAAAGAGTAGGGGATAAGCGGTAAGCGGAGGAAAGGGATAAATAGCAAATGTAACAGAGATAGATAGATAGATAGATAGATAGATAGATATGAATAATGTAATCTTATAAATGGATAGAAATAACAAAAGTTTGAGAGATAGATAGATAGATAGATAGATAGATAGATAGATAGATAGATATGAATAATCTTATAAATGGATAGAAATAACAAGTCTGAGAGATAGATAGATAGATAGATAGATAGATAGATATGAATAATCTTATAAATGGATAGAAATAACAAAAGTCTGAGAGATAGATCGATAGATAGATAGATAGATAGATAGATATGAATAATCTTATAAATGGATAGAAATAACAAAAGTCTGAGAGATAGATAGATAGATAGATAGATAGATAGATAGATATGAATAATCTTATAAATGGATAGAAATAACAAAAGTCTGATAGATAGACAGATAGATAGATAGATAGATAGATAGATAGATAGATAGATAGATAGATAGATATTAAAAAAAGAGAGTTAAACAATAAACGGATGCGGGATGTAAAGAGTAAACGGAAGAGATAGATAAAGCGCATATGGGAAAAAGAAAGAAAGCGATAAAAAGTAAAGGGAAAAGAGAGATAAATTTTAAAAAATGAGAGATAAATAATACACTGAAGAGACAGATAAACACTAAATGAAAGAGACAGACAATCAGTAAACAGATATAAATGGAACAGAGAATGATAATTTAAATAATGAGAGAGATAAATAGGAAAAAGAATATTGAAAGTAAGGGAGCGATAAACAATAAATTGAGGAGAGATAAAAAGTAAACGGAAGACAGAAAGATTATTAAACGAAGAGCGATGAATAATAAATTGAAGAGAGAGAGAGAGAGAGAGAGAGAGAGAGAGAGAGAGAGAGAGAGAGAGAGAGAGAGGTGATACCGAGCAAAAGCGATGGACCGGATGTTTGCGCTATAACGAACAAAAAGGAAATGACCAAAAGTCGTTGTTGCGCATCCGGGTTCGCGCAGATGTTCCGGTTGAAAAATAAAAATTAATTAAATATTAAATTTCCATTTCGCGAGCCTACGCGAATTTTATTTATCTACCAATGGGAAACCCAGAATCAAATACAAGTGTGAAATCCCAAACGAGCTGCTGTGATCCAAAAAACCGGTAATATATAAAGCGGATAGAGACAGACCCCAGCAGGCAGACCACAAGGAGATGAGTGCAATCAATATCCCCTTGACCTAAGTCAAGTGGCTATTGCACTTGCCACTTTCCTTCTCCTCTGTCTCAAATCTACTTACTGACCTAAGGAATGACTACATCAAAGACATTCCTCACTTACACGCTCCCCACATTCCTAAGCCTTAAATCTCTTTCAGCATTTTGTTTGCCATGAACATTTAAAGTCTGTTGGACCTATAATTCAAGTTATTATTTTAATTGTAAAAATATTAATTGATATGTTTTTATATATAAATGTTATTTTCAACTCAATTTGCTTTTCTTGATTTTATAATCATTTTATGACTTATAGTGGGCTATCTACCACAAGGCCAAATTCCGTTAAACTCCAACAATATACATCTACCCTTCGCTAGAACGGACTCCCACTACAAATGGGAAAAGAATAGATAAGCAAACCAAAAAAAAAAAAAAAAGTAAATGGAAGATAGAAAGATTATTAAAAGAAGAGGGATAAATATTGACCGAAACAGAGCGATAAACAATAAATTCAAGAGAGAGATAAAAAGTAAATGGAAGATGGAAAGATTATTAAAAGAAGAGCGATAAATATTGAAAGGACGAGAATGATAAACAGCTAACGGAAGAGAAAGGTAAATATTAAACGGAAGAGATTGTAAAGAGTAGAAAAAAGAGATAAAAGTGACAAATTCATCAGATTTATTCGAAGATCAAGGTTATAGCGAAAATGTTGGGTGAGGATATTTTCAAAGGCAAATTGGCTGGTT
>JBBBDQ010002275.1:377500-510000 GCA_037127315.1 Ascarosepion bandense | reverse complement strand
AATAATTATGGCTTACGTCAAAATTCGTACTCTTCGTGAATTACAAACTGATTCACTGTTAGAAGTGGAAGTATAAAGATCAAATGATCCCTTGTTATATATTTTGTCAGTTGCTCGTATGTTGTTAAATAACATATTGTTCATTGCATAAAACAATCTTTATATTTCTTTCGATGTATGTGCAGTGTGTGTTTGTTTGTGTAATATATACACCTTTTCCAAATATTCTCGTTCGAACTGATACTATCAAGACATGTTCCGTTTCTCCCGGATATTTCTCCATCCTCAGGAAATTCAAAATTATTTTTCTGATTGTTATACTGCTTTTGAAAACAAAAGTAATTCTACCTACCGACGTAGTACATGGCACCAAATCAAATCCAACTCAAACTTATTTTCTTATTTTAGACCTGTGCGGATGTGCGTTGTGGTGCAGTGGATATCGGCTCGGAACGAGAAATCGGGGAGCCGAGTTCAAATTCCAGTTTAATTCAAAGCATTCACTTACGAGCAAATACCCTTGGGAAAGATATTAATCTGTCTCTTTCTTCCAGTTATGGGTTAAATAACAGGACAGATTGGGTTCTATAGCCTTGGCTGGCAACCAATCTACCGCAGAAAGCAATGGCAACCTACTGCGGGATAATCTTCTGCCCAGTCAGTCAGGTTTCTTTCGAGACATGATCGCTCAAGCATGTATCACATATGGCACTTAACTGACTGACTGACTTACGTAGTAAAGCAACATCAATGCTATTCTAAAAGTTATTATAAATTTTTATTTTTCTTGTACTTACAGTAATGGCCGACAACAAAACACAGACAGTCAGACATGTAAATACAAGTAAATTGTGATAAGTTCAATGACTAACATTTCCCCCCAGGAATGGCGGATAAGAACTAAATTTCAAAAGCGAGTATCACGTATGGCACTTAACTGACTATGAGAGAGCAAGCAGATTTGTGCTGAGTTACTGATATCTGATTTATTTTTATGTATATTATCAAGACATTTCCAGTTTAAGTTAATGACCTGTTTTGAAAAATTTTGAGTCTTTTTATCTTAATTCTTTAACACACAGAATTAATTTAATAGTTTATGGCAATCTCCTTCCCAAAAAAGAAAGAATAACAATGATCAGAATAATTTAATCTCCAATATATCAGTAAGTTTTGGAAGATTTACCATTTTCACACAGATGAATAAACGACTTGAAGAACAGGCTTTGTATACTTCAGATAGAAAACAACGAAAAACACATATATATAAAAATATGATCTTATATTTTAATCCTTTGACGGTGACGCTTGTGTAAATCAGGAGAGCATTCGGAGATATAATTCAGCGGGGATATAATTCAGCAAAATTCTAGACTTTATATAGTCTTAAACCGCTCACACGATCCACATGGCTACTCCTCTTTACCCACGTATTTTTGCTTTTTCGGCTATCAATTTGTTGACTTATCTACGGCAGCATGTATCCGTCAATCATAGCCTGTTCAAGGTAAAATATTACAATGTTTTAATTTTCTGGCTATCATTTTGATGACTTTATCTACTGTCGTATGCATCTGTCAATCACCCCCGCCTGTCCGATGGCGTTCCAAGGTAATATATTACACAGGAATGGCCAGAATATTCTAATAGTTTCTTCCCTCGCATTTACCCAGCTTTTTACATTGCTCTCAACTAAATCTCATCATCATCATAATCATCATAATCGCCCTCATCGCCCTCATCGCCATCATCAGTCCCTTAATTGCTTCAGTAGTTGGGAGCTATCTAAGGTAAAATAGACAAACTCTTCCAGGTGGCTCTTGGTTGTAACGGCATTGTCATGTTTTATTTCTTTTTGATGTTGTCTGATGGGTTCTTGCATTGTTATCCCTGCCTATATTCACCTTCAATATTGTCTTGCATTATGGTCTTGCAGATGTTGCTATGCGGTGTAATGTGGTCATTCTTGCCTACATTCACCTTCAATATTGTCTTGCATTATGGGCTTGCAGAGGTTGCTATGTCGTGTGATGTGGTCATTCTTGCCTACATTTACCTTCAATATTGTCTTGCATTATGGTCTTGCAGAGGTTGCTATGCCGTGTAATATGGTCATCCCTGCCTACATTCACCTTCAATATTGTCTTGCATTATGGGCTTGCAGATGTTGCTATTCGGTGTGATGTGGTCATTCTTGCCTACATTCACCTTCAATATTGTCTTGCATTATGGTCTTGCATATGTTGCTATTCGGTGTGATGTGGTCATTCTTGCCTACATTCACCTTCAATATTGTCTTGCATTATGGTCTTGCAGATGTTGCTATTCGGTGTGATGTGGTCATTCTTGCCTACATTCACCTTCAATATTGTCTTGCATTATGGTCTTGCAGATGTTGCTATTCGGTGTGATGTGGTCATTCTTGCCTACATTCACCTTCAATATTGTCTTGCATTATGGTCTTGCAGATGTTGCTATTCGGTGTGATGTGGTCATTCTTGCCTACATTCACCTTCAATATTGTCTTGCATTATGGGCTTGCAGAGGTTGCTATGCCGTGTGATGTGGTCATCCCTGCCTACATTCACCTTCACTATTGTCTTGCATTATGGGCTTGCAGATGTTGCTATTCGGTGTGATGTGGTCATTCTTGCCTACATTCACCTTCAATATTGTCTTGCATTATGGTCTTGCAGATGTTGCTATTCGGTGTGATGTGGTCATTCTTGCCTACATTCACCTTCAATATTGTCTTGCATTATGGTCTTGCAGATGTTGCTATTCGGTGTGATGTGGTCATTCTTGCCTACATTCACCTTCAATATTGTCTTGCATTATGGTCTTGCAGATGTTGCTATTCGGTGTGATGTGGTCATTCTTGCCTACATTCACCTTCAATATTGTCTTGCATTATGGTCTTGCAGATGTTGCTATTCGGTGTGATGTGGCCATTCTTGCCTACATTCACCTTCAATATTGTCTTGCATTATGGGCTTGCAGATGTTGCTATTCGGTGTGATGTGGTCATTCTTGCCTACATTCACCTTCAATATTGTCTTGCATTATGGGCTTGCAGATGTTGCTATTCGGTGTGATGTGGTCATTCTTGCCTACATTCACCTTCAATATTGTCTTGCATTATGGTCTTGCAGATGTTGCTATTCGGTGTGATGTGGTCATTCTTGCCTACATTCACCTTCAATATTGTCTTGCATTATGGGCTTGCAGAGGTTGCTATGCCGTGTGATGTGGTCATCCCTGCCTACATTCACCTTCACTATTGTCTTGCATTATGGGCTTGCAGATGTTGCTATTCGGTGTGATGTGGTCATTCTTGCCTACATTCACCTTCAATATTGTCTTGCATTATGGTCTTGCAGATGTTGCTATTCGGTGTGATGTGGTCATTCTTGCCTACATTCACCTTCAATATTGTCTTGCATTATGGTCTTGCAGATGTTGCTATTCGGTGTGATGTGGTCATTCTTGCCTACATTCACCTTCAATATTGTCTTGCATTATGGTCTTGCAGATGTTGCTATTCGGTGTGATGTGGTCATTCTTGCCTACATTCACCTTCAATATTGTCTTGCATTATGGTCTTGCAGATGTTGCTATTCGGTGTGATGTGGTCATTCTTGCCTACATTCACCTTCAATATTGTCTTGCATTATGGGCTTGCAGATGTTGCTATTCGGTGTGATGTGGTCATTCTTGCCTACATTCACCTTCAATATTGTCTTGCATTATGGGCTTGCAGATGTTGCTATTCGGTGTGATGTGGTCATTCTTGCCTACATTCACCTTCAATATTGTCTTGCATTATGGTCTTGCAGATGTTGCTATTCGGTGTGATGTGGTCATTCTTGCCTACATTCACCTTCAATATTGTCTTGCATTATGGGCTTGCAGAGGTTGCTATGCCGTGTAATATGGTCATCCCTGTCTACATTCACCTTCAATATTGTCTTGTATTATGGGCTTGCAGAGGTTGCTATGCCGTGTGATGTGGTCATCCCTGCCTACAGAGTTAGCTATTAATTCAATGTAATGATTCCACTTGAAGTCGGAAGAAAGAGTAAGGCCGAGGAGGCGCAGTGTATTGAGGAGACTTGCTTGGTCCAATGCTTAGGAGTGGAAGGAGATATGGCCTGTGATGGTTGACAGGAGTTTTGTTTAGAGGCATTTAAATTTATAAGCTACTTGTTACCCCAATCCACCACTGAGTGGAGATCATTTATGGTTAAACAGTGAGCAAATACTTAAAAAAATTGAAAGAATAATGACATAGCAAGGAAAAGAGGGTTGGTAAATGGACAAAAACTACAAGATAAAAAGATAGGAAGTTGTGTGATCCGTGAATGGGTTGGTTATATAAAAGCAAAGAAAGATAATTTGGCTTGTATGAAAATAAACAAGGTATATTTCGAAGGCTTTAAACCCGAAGAATATAGTTTCTACGTTACATTACGTTAAATGATGTAACGCTTATCCAGCTTGTCTTGATCGATTAGGATTACGAAGTATGTT
Organism: Ascarosepion bandense; assembly: GCA_037127315.1. Lineage (NCBI taxonomy): Eukaryota > Metazoa > Mollusca > Cephalopoda > Sepiida > Sepiidae > Ascarosepion > Ascarosepion bandense. The sequence goes on along the minus strand of JBBBDQ010002275.1, from coordinate 505,470 downwards.
TGATCCGCATGACGTTCTCCATATATTCATCTTTGTATTACATTTAAACTACTTCGTAAATCACTGGGTACCTATGCGTAGTGTAATTGTTGGGCAGCTAGCCTCGCAGGTAAATTACATCTAAAAAGACAGTTCATGTCTCAATGAGTGCTCCGTAATTGGAGCCTTAGGCCACATCTAAGCTGCGCTAAATGAGTCAGTAAATAATTCCCTTTTAACAACAAACACTCTGTAAGCCCCTCTGCCTCTTTTTCTCTGTCTCTCTGTCGCTGTCTCACTCTGTCTCTTCGTCTCCCTTTCTCTCTCTCTCTCCCCCCCTCTCTCTCTCTCTCTCTCTCTCTCTATCTTTGAACTCTCTTTTGAGCCGAATTCGAATTCCCGCCTGAGATCACTCTGACCTAATTTTAATAAGAGGGTAGTTTAGTATTTCTAACCCTAACACGCAGCCAGTGCAGGAGAAAAACAATTATGAATCTATATATATATATATATATATATATATATATATATATATATATATCTTTTTCTTTTTAAAACCTTAAACCAAAAGGAAAAGCAGGAAGATAAAGACCCGATCCTAATTAATAATATTATTTCAATATTAAAACTAATCAAGGTGGAGGGCTCAATGTAATTAATATTTAAATTACAGAGAAAATTATGAAATAAAATATATTTCGAAGTTCAAAATTGTTGTATGATCATTTCTACACGAAATCCCTAAGACAGATTACACGCATCATCGGCAACTTATACTCAAAATACAAGTTTTGAACTTCGAAATATATTTTATATATATATATATATATATATATATATATATATATACTACCGGCCATAATTATTAGGCCACCCCAGTTTTTTTTAAATAAATGATATATTTCATACTATTTTTAGTATTTATTGCCAAGTGGATAATTCCAAAGGAATGGAGTTCATATAGCCTAGTTATTGTAATAAAAGGCTCGGTTCAAAATTCTAACCATCTGAAAAAGACCGGAGCGTACACCGGCCGAAACTTTGCACAAATGGCAACCAAGATAAGGACAATAGTCCGAACAACGTAAATACTGTAAGGATATTTAACCGTAATCCTCAGACTATCCATATATAGCCTCAAAGTATTAATCAGACTGAAGCATGAATCAGACTGCCGCCTCTCTGCGTTTATTCTAATATATGTATATTTGTTTGTGTGATATGATATGATATTTTATTATAATTTTAGAGTTGTTACTTTTCTCAATTGAGGTAATCATAGTATGATTTCCGAAGCCAAATGTAGGTATCAACTGAAAATTCATAACTTTTTCAACTGTCACTGAATATGTTCAAATTTAGTAAAAGTCTCTGCTTATCCAATGACGAAAATATTTGCATGCATTTTTATGCAAAAATCGTTATTTAATTAACTAGAATTTGCGAGTTATCCACTGAGATAGCAAACTTTAAAAGTATAGATGCATTTGTGTATTACTTCCGCCTGTTAATGCAAAAATGCAGTTATTGACATAGTCTGAGATTTGTTTAACGACATATCAACACGTCTGTTGGTTATTTAATGCCAAAAAAGTGGGGTTTTAAGTTTTTTTAATGTTCGATGAAAGTGAGAAGGTTGATTTAGTTAGATTTTGATGAAAATTTTTGTTTTTATTCATTTTTTATTTTAAAAAAATTGAAAATGTCTTCTAGTTTGGTATTTAAAAATGTTTTGCTGAGAATAATTTTTTTCTTTCAAAAATATGTTATGGTAATACATTTTTCTTCAAAAATCTATTGTTGGTAATATTTTTCCTTCAAAAATGTAAATTTTTCTAAAATAGTCTATTTTTATGTATATATTTTTATAAAAGCGTATTTTTATACTTTCATAATGTTTTGACCCAAGTTTGGGGGTTAACTATTTGCCCATAGCTGGGTTCCCTAACAGGTGCTACCACTCCGGGTTAAGTGGTGGTTCCATGATCCTCAAAACATTCCAATCAGAGGCCTTGCTGCCGGATGCAGTTTACCGTCATGCCCAGGACTCTATTGACAAAGTATGGTTAAGATATTTCAAAGGAAGATAGAATAATAGAAAAAAATAACGATCATTTCAGTTTCATTTTACATCTATCTTTTTTAAATAAGAGCTTAATTTATTCTAAAACAATAAAAAATCATTGTAATATTTAATAAAATAGATTGTCCAAATATATACGTGGTTTTGTTTTAAAGAATATAGTAGTTGTATTATTAGAAATCTATTATTAGACGTCGTATAAAATTTATCGTTTTCCACTTCATCTCAGCAACATTGTCTGAAATGTGTTGAAGTATTTGGAAAATATTTTATTACGTCTTACATCTTAATATTATTTTGTCTTTTTGAACTTTTCTCAACCCTCCTGGATTGCTTTATTATACAATTAATTTCAGACACACGGGGACTGCACAAAAATGATTCTCATGAAATTAGTATAATTATAACTTCCAAGATACACGTTTCATATAATTATATAGCCATTATGAATAAATATATAAGCATTAACTTAATAATTGGTAAAATGAATATGTTTCAACTTAACTTACAATTTATAATAGGTACAGCGTCGTAACTTATAAGAAAATTCGATACCAGAAGCCGGATGAAGAAAAAAAATTCTATTTATAGTTTAAAACGTTCGTTGTGTGTAGATGAAAGGAAAGTGCTTCCTTTGTGTAGAACAATAATTCTTTATAAATACTGCGACGCCTGTTTTTGATATTAAGCAATTTATCCCCTTAATGTAGCTTTCTTTGTGCATTAAATTTTATCCCATATATGCGTGTTTTGTATAAACCTCTCCTTCAAAATTAAAAAAAAAATATCCAAATGTTGGAGAATTTTTGACTTTATTTTTAACTGAAATTAAAGCCAAAATATAACGGCTCATGATTAAACATTGTTTATACATAATAGACATTCATTGTTTCTTATATTTAACAGTATGGGTTTAGAAAATTATTTGCTGCCTCGATACACTAAATTTCACACACACACACACGATTACTCTCTCTCTCTCTCTCTCTCTCTCTCTCTCTCTCTCTCTCTCTCTCTCTCTCTCTCTCTCTCTCTCTCTCTCTGGCAGCTACTCCTGTTTACTCTTTGGCAGGAGTATATGTATTCTCAGTCGAGTCCATTATCATTTACAAAAGGGGAGATACCACAACAAAAACATTTGATTCTTCTATGTGTCTTGTTGATATCAAACAGTCATGGATCGGATCTCGTAGTCAATTCATTGCTGAGAAAACCACATAGTCTGAAAGGCACCATTTTTATTCTGTTGCAGTACGTGCAATCCTTTCTACTGGAAATACGTTTCCTTCTAACAGTAAAGACATTTTTGCTACCTTTCAACGAAATTTAGTTATTTAACGGTTTAAATACCAGGCGATGCTGACTCCGTAAGTAAAACCATTTAACTGCCAACATGTGCCTGGTCCTATTCGTAGGCATTACGCAGAAGAGTTCTTCTCCGTTCTGCACAGGGCCCTGACAAAGCACCACTTGAATATTTTAGCAGCTTTCTGGATTAATACACAGCGCCTGACAGAAGGAGTTCAAACACAAATAAGAACTGTTTGCGGGGATCATTGGCTCGATTAGGATGAAAATAATAATTTTTCTAACTCTGTGCTTCCTCTCCAATTTTACGATCGTATTTTAAAATAGTACCCTCGGTATAATTTAAAAACCGAAGATTCGCCTTTGAGGAAGTGTTGATTAAAAGGCGCCTTGGGTCATATTTATTTTATTCGATTTTAAATTAAATCATGATATCTATCTTGAAACTTGTTTTATCATTGTGTGGTACTAAGAATCTATCTATCTATCTATCTATCTATCTATCTATCTATATAAATGTAAACTTATCACTATACTCGTTTCGAAAAACCATCCGAGCTTATACGCGGAAGAAAAAATGCATTTAAAAAAAGAAAGAACTAAGCACGTGAACATCGGTCAAAATACGTAGCCCAAAGAAAAAAAAACCCCGATACGAGTAATCTATAAAAAAAGCGCTCAATACGTAAGCAGAGCAGACAAAATAGATAACTTAAAGCGCCAACAAACCTACCTAGGTTTCACCTAAGTGGATCTTCAGCGAAGGCAGCCTTCCCTGAAGATCCGGTTAGGTAAAACCTAGGTAGGTTTGTTGGGTGTTTAATTTAACTCTTACACTCCGAAATGGCTGAAACGATTTTCTTGAAAATTTACACAGTTGTACTACAAGCGCCCGCGAGTGTTCTTAGCTAAGTTTTGTGTCGAGTTACTACCGATAAATATCGAAAATCGATAATCAATAAAATTGGAAGGTCATAGAAGGAGTGATCCGATTTTAATCAAATTTGATACACTCATAGACAAAGACATAAGAAACGATATTCAAATGTTTCAAGGTTGCAGTTCTTACAATAGTGCAGAAAATCGATATTATATATATATATATATATATATATATATAAAAGGCAAGATCTTTGTGTGTATGTCTGTCTATCTGCCTGTATGTCTGTATTTTTTCAGCCCTTTTATTTTAGTTTTTGCTTCAGGTTTGGCTCTAAGTAGGTACAATTGTAGTTCTTAGTATCAGCCATGATACCATTTACTCAGAGGACTTATTTAGCCTTCAAAATTCAGTTTACAACGAAAAAACGTATTTGATATCGATACCAGGAAATCAAAATTTAACTGACATCCATTCATTTTTCTTTCAGTCTACGGTTTCGATTTAACTGGAAACAACTATTGCTTTTTAGTGCAACAGTCCAAAGAGTCTGATCTCCAGGACCATGGGTTAGTTTTAAAGCTTCCATTACACCCGAGCAACGCCGGGCTATACTGCTAGTTTTAAAATGAAGTACAAGAACATAATATAATGTTTCATTTATATTAAAGTTTTTAGTGATCGACCAAAATGAAAAAATAACAGCATAGTGGTATGTTGTCATTTGGGCTTAATATTGTTCAGATAAGTGTTATGTGTATTAATGAAATAGGTATTTTTTTATATTTAAATGTATGTAGATAGAATAGTTTGGATGGTAAAGTGTACGTGTATATATGAGTAGAAACGCTTATATGTTTACGTGTATGTTGGACGGTCACGCCAGTTAATATATCTGTATGCGTAGTAATGCTCCAGACATTATTTGACATAGCAATCGATAATTTTTAAATATATGTGTGAGGAATATTTTGGACCGAAATGTGTGTCATTGTGCATCTGTGTGTTTATGTAGAAATTCTTGTCTGACTGTATGTTGGACGATAACGTTAGTTAATATATGTGTATATGTGTATGAAGGAAAAGGTATGTCGACGTTTCCGATTCAGTCCTTGAAAGTGTAGCGAGATTTTGCGAGAATTGTGTGGGTTATTGAAACAAAAAATCAGTATATGTTTCTTATTTTCTACCTTTTCTTTATTCTAGCATATATATATATATATATATATATATATATATATATACGGACACACAGACAGGGTGTGATAGATAAATTCTCCTATAAATTACACAAAAACGAAAATAATTCTGACTTCCCATTTTAATAGATATACTTACCAGAATTACACAAATATCTTCAAATACTAAAGAGTGAATTAATTCAATAAAATCATGATTCCCTTCAACCACAGACATCATAATCTACAACTATTCTGGAGATTTTTATTGTTTAAGTTGGTAAATGCTACGATAATCTTTGCCTTCAGTTTATCTCTGATGTTACACATAATAATCAAGCAGTCTGAAGAGTTAGGTAGTCAGATGTAAGGGGTGATGTGGTCGCAGAAATTGTCTAACAGCCATAAATGGATCCTCTTGCTTGTGTAACTTGGTGAATAGTTTTGTTGCCAGACACTGAATATTCTAGCAGCCACCCCTATGACCCAAGACAGTACAACTTCCGTGTTGAATTGTGGGAAGACGAATACAGACCTATCATCATCATTACTAGTGATCACTCAAAATAATTTCGTAATCAGTATTAGACTGATCGTATAAACATTTTTCTTTTTTTTTTTGGATACAAGGTGTGTAAATATTGTAAGAAAGATTTGGAAGTCCGAACATTTTTGTCTATTCTTTCAGCCATTATCAAGGGTTTTATTTTTTATTTTATAATTCTAACTGAAGGCCTAGATATTTGGCATTTTTGCGATTCAGTCAGTTAAGTGCCATACGTGATACACGCTTGGGTGAACGAGACATGACTGACAGGGCAGAAGATTATCCCGCAGGAGGTTGCCATTGCTTTCTGCGGTAGACTGGTTGCCGACCAAGGCTATAGAACCCAATCTGTCCTGTTATTTAACACATAACTGAAGGGAAGAGATGGATTAATACCTTTCCCAAGGGTATTTGCGCGTAAGTCAAAGCAATGAATTCAGCTGGAATTCGAACTCGGCTCCCCGATTTCTCGTTCCGTGCCGATATCCACTCCATATTTGCAAAACAATATATAATTTTAATTAATATTTTAATAGCTAAAAATAACAGGAGATTAATATTATTAATTTGTTTAATTTCATGTGTGACTCATTTATCAAATGACGCCAACTAAAAACCGCTGAAATTCATAAAGCGTAGACCGTTCTATCTAAAAACATGGCATCCAGTGAGATGAAAGCAAAATAATTATTTCATGAATAAAGATAGAAAATGTGTTTATAATTTTTTTTAGACTTATTCTTTATTTATGTTTTGATTTCATGCGTAGTATTTCAAATGAAATTCAGGAAATCTTTTTTTTTTTCATGATTTAGGGTCACAAACCTAAAATCATGCAATTCAACACACCGAAATTTTACTAATAGAATTAAATTGTCAACAGACGTGATAAACATATTCGATAATATTGTGATTTCTGTTCGTGTTTCTTTTTACTTTACAGCAACTCAAGAAAATTTATTAATATCTTTTAACATCAGTTAGCATTCAGTTTCACTGCATGTTGCATTATTTAAAAAAATGCGGGGAGCTTCCAATTTATTTCAGTTACTTGAATGAATATTGAATGAAAAGAAAACGAAATGATTATTAATGACTACAAAAGTAGTCATATACATTTTCTTCGTAAAGTGTCTTTTGTACATATTTGAAATTAAATCGTTATTTATAGAGCTGGTTTCCTTTAGTATAGTTAATTCTTTTCAAATAATCTATTCTCTGATATAAAACATAGGGTGAGTTTAGATATTTATTGCCCATGCATCCTTCTTTCTGTTTACTAAGATAGTGATATATCCCACCCTTACGGTAACTTATACCCTACTTGATGACAATTAGAGAGGTTTTGTTTTAGAATGAATATCTTGATATATGAACATTGAAAGGTGATAATTCTGCGGCAACACTCCTTTATTTATGTTTTTATTAATATACTCGATGCGGCTTAAAAGGGTCCTCACGTTCTCCGTGGGTAAGAAATTATTTTACACCCTAAAACCACTCTCTCTCAGACGAAACGTCTCACGGCTCTATTTGACGGATGTGCGTTGTGGTGCAGTGGATATTGGTTAGGAAAGAGTAATCAGGGAGCCGAGTTCGAATACCACTTGAATGCCCTGCATTCACTTACGCGCTAATACCCTTGCGAAAGGTATTGATCCCTCCCTTCCCTCCATTTATGGGTTAAATAACAGGACAGATTGGGTTCTATATCCTTGGCTGGCAACCAATCTACCACGGCAGTTATTGGCTACCTGTTGTGAGATAATTACAATGCCTGAGTTCTATACAGGGTAGGACTTGGGACCCTGCTCTTAAACAAATCCTAAACCTTTGGGAGGAAGCCGGCTCAACCCAACTAGGGTGAACGCCGTATAGATACTGACAGACAGAGGCGACTCTATTTCCTGGTAAAGTGCTCAAATGAACCACATGTCTTTTGTTCCACCAGTTCTAACCTTATTGGCTAAAGCACGTTATCCTACTCACATTGCAGAAAACCATACTCATTTCATTCATATTCGATTAGTGAGATAAACGTACCACTCGTACATTCTCTACCTGAGAACCACTGGTTTGTGGATCCAACTCCCAAGATGTTTTCACAATCCCTAAAGCTGTTCATGTAGTGTGTTATTGATTTTCTTACGCAAATATCCGTATAAACTGCGCCTCTTAATAAGTAAAACACCACCTTGAATGCTCGCGGGCCTTGTATAGAGTAAAATAAAAAATGTCACTTTTTGTTATGTATGAAAAATGTGTCGTTGCCGACATTTAAGTTTGAAAACAGATCGTCAGAGAACAAATATTAGTTGACCTCGTTTGTATATAATTAGCAGCTGGGACCATATATATATATAGTTATGAATTGTATATTGCGACACGGAAATTCCATGTTTCTCTTCAATGTTTGATGTTGGTTGTACAGATGATTTAAATCCTGGGTAAAAAGCAATCGGATATTTAACCCTACTGATCAGCTGTGATACAGCAAAAGAGATCTGCCTGCAGATGACTATATATATATAGGTACATAATAAGCATTCCAGAGAGAAAAGAAAAGGTTTGACAGTGTTCTTTAAAGATGTTATTTCTAGTATATGTAGTGGAGCAGATTATGGAAACCATCGTGCAAATTATGAGATAAGCATGATATTTGGCATAACTGTCCTTGATAGGTCACATTTTTAGAAAAAAAAGTGTTAGCCACGAAAAAATCTAATACGGCTGCCATTTTTCAAAATGGCTGTCAAACGGCCTCTGTTTCATGCATTTTGCTCAAAAATCATTATGCAAATTGTGATATAAACATGAAATTTGGCAGAAGTGTTCCTTGTAGGTAGGTTATTCAGGTGACAGTGGTATCGACGAAAATTTTGATATGGCAGCCTTTTTTCAAGATGGCCTCTAAAGGGGCTTCTGTTTCATGGTTTAACTCAAAAACTATATTACGATTTGTGAAATAAACTTGAAATTTAGTGTTCCTTGTAGGTCTGTTTTCAGATAAAAGTTCTGACATTTTGAAGATTCAACATGGCAGCCAGTGCTTCATAGTGGCAGTTCATCGAGGAGGCAAAGTAGGGCAGTTAATTGATAAAGTCGAGTAGTGGCAGTTCATCCATTAGACAACATTCAAATTGAAATGTGAGGAGATATGAAGAGAGTGTATGTCGCTCACTACCAGGGCAATTTGGTGACAGACACTGCTGTGGAACTCAGCATGAGGTTCAATGTCAGCTAAACATGGAGTTTAGTATCCCAAACTCTATCTAGTAAGCACCTAATATATTAGATAGACGTACTTGAATGGACAGGTTGTGCCAACGCGGGAGAGCCTAGCCAAGAATAACAGGGGCTTTTGAAGTTATATGGATGGCGTACAGATTGAACGTGATTTAAATGGCATTGGATGAAGCATCGGGCTAAGTGGAGGGCAGTTGCGTGAACCTAGTTACATCTCATACATCAAAGTGAGTGAACTGTAGTAAAAGGATAATTTTCTGTCAAATGATGGATAAAGATTCCACATCGAAAACTAATTGGAGCAAATGCTGCATTTGTCAGCAGGAAAAAAGCAAAGAAACCCTCATTTCATTTCATATCTTAATTCATTCCAGAAGAAGCAAGATTATGCTGGATACGGTAATGTTGCAAGAAATGTACCATTGTTTTATGCCATCAATGATATGCCGATAGCACTTGATGCTTCAAGGCTTGATGAAGGTGAAGGTATAGAAATCACTCTGGTTTGAAATGGAGCTAAATAGCCAGAGTTGGCGATTGCTGTTCAATAACACCAAGTTAGAAAGAGCACAGCAAAGAAGAGCGGTCCCGAGTACCTCTGGAGCAACAGATGGACCTCGACGCAAGATACGAAAATCCGCAGACATTCCAAAGGTGGTATGTTTCTTCTGTGAAGAAGATGTTATTTCAAATCTGCAAGAAGGGATGACAGAGAAACTAAATGAACACCTCAATTCATGTGCCAGAATCCTAAACGATGGAAAGCGCCTTGCAAAGTTAAATGGCAGAGACGTTGTTACCCTGGAGGTAAAGTATCACCTTCGTTGCATCCAAAAGCCTTACAATGCTGAAAGAGCGTACCTCACTTCTATAGAGAAAGCCGAGAGTAGTGACCCAGGGATGGATTTACACTTCAAGAGGAATCCAACCCCAGCTTCAGTAGATGAAGTATCACTACCTGACACCAGTCTCTTCCAAAAGAACATAAGAATTGAATATGAATGGTTGGAAAAAGTTCAAGGTACCACCAATGTAGATGATGTATCCAATATAATCAGCTCATCATGCGATCCAGAAACGGACTAGCGAATGTGAAACCAGCATCATTTCCTTGCTACCTTTTCTCCCGGATCAAGCCCACAGCGTTGACACAATAAAACATGCCATGAAAAAAGTAAGGGAAGATCTAGCATTTCTTAACCCAGGGCAAAACCACGTCCTGACAGCTGAGCAACCACTCTATGCCATGGCAAAAGAAATACAGTAGTACTGGCAAGAGGAATATGGAGAAGACAAGTTTGTGATCATGTTTAGTGGGCTGCACGTTGAGATGAAAGAACTAACGTCTATTGGGTCGATGCTAGCAGACAGTGGAGGGACAAGTGCATTTGTCGAAGCTGATGCAGCCTCTTCCGGAACTGCATATACATTTCTGTCGGCAACCAATTCACTAAAACACGTCAAGGACATCAAATCACAGCATGCAGTTTTGTTTCAGCTCCCGAAGAATGTCTACAGTTCTTATCTTTTCGAACATTCTGATGGCGATGAGAAGGCCTCCAGGGAAAGAAAGGAAGTCATCACTATGAGCAGTAACCAAAAAGGTTAAGCGGCTTACAAGTGTGATAGAAGAAATGGGTAATCCATTTTCTGAGAAGTCCACTGATCTACTGTCGCTTGACACTAAGGACATTGCTGATTCTACAGCAGCGCTGCTGGTTGCATCTCATCTGGAGAAAGGGAAAGAGCAATTTCAAACATTCATAGATAAACTCAAGACGGACAGTCAACATTTCTATCAGCCAATCAAACGGAATAATAAAGTTTTCTTCAAAACAAGCACAGATGCAACAGAGAAATCCGAAACACAACTACTAAAGGAGGATTGTAAACTGTTCTCCCACCTTTTCATCTCCTGCAAAAGCATGAGAACCAATCTTTCCCTCCGTCACTCAGTAAGTGAGGAAAACTACATGTCGCTACCAAATCTGATCTCGTGGACGTTCTGCAATCCAAAGTGGAGCTTCCAGGCACGAAGCCAGAAACTGACGTACTCATAGTAGATTATGCATTTCTAGTCAATACAGTAACGCCTAGGACACTGAAGACCTTTGAAGAATATGCCAGACTGGATATTTTTTCTAACGTGCAATACTACAGTAGCAATTACAAGAGGACAGATATTATTTTTGATGTCTATCACGAGTCTAGTCTGAAGTTGAAAGCACGATCAAAATGCGGGAAAGCTATCAGTAACTGCAAAGAGCAAAACATCGACTAATTGGAAGAGCTTTCTAAGGGACAGCTCCAACAAAACAGAGCTGTTGAATTTTCCTGCTGACGAAGTGGCTAAAATGATCACAACGAATGAAGTAATAGTAACACGGAAGGAAAAGGCTCTACCAAGTTCCAGCCATCCTGATACTAAGATAGACAAATTGGCTCCTTGCACACATAAAGAGGCAGATACCCAGGTATTTTTTATGCCTGGACTGCGACTAAGGATGGACACAAGTTTCTAAGGATTGAAGCTTATGACACGGACATTGTAGACATAGGCTTAAGCCTGATGTCTTCTTTCACTGCAATGGGCATGGAGAAAATGTGGGTCGCCTATGGCAAGGGGGAGCACACTCGATGGATAACAATACACGACCTTGCATCTTCTTTAAGACCGGAATAAAACGGAAGGAATACTATTATTTCATACGTTTTCCGGATGTGATGTGCTATCTGGATTCAATAGCAAAGGGGGAAAAAGCATGGCAGGCATGAAATGCATGCAACGATGCCTCGGCTACATTTGCTAAAACCATTCAATGTCCTCCTGGAATTAATGAGTCTGATCTACAAGTTCTAGACAGATTTGTTCTTCTGATGTACGACTGGTCAGTTGCTCCTGCTACAGTAGATGAATAAGGTTAGATCTCTTAGACAGGAAGCAGAGGTCATACGAGTTAATCCCGCCAACACAAGGAGCACTAAAGGAGCATGCTAAACGTGCTGCCTTCCAAGCAGGACATATCTGGGGGCGGTCCGTGTTTCGTGATCTAGAACTTCCGTGTTCTTCCAAGTGGGGATGGTTCAGAGACGGTAAGAAATTGAAAGTTGCCTGGACTTTCTTTGGAACCAATTTCTAAAAGCTGTCGTGAATTGACAAAGTGTGATGTAACATAAAATGTGGTGTAGGACAATGCAAGTGCTCAAAGGATGGAACAGGCTGTACTCCGCTTTGCAGTTGCCCTTGTGAGATTTAGAAAACAACAACTAATGAACTTCGGGCTGAACATTTGTCGCCGGTTCTTGTAAGGTTAGCCTATTGAAATTCAAATGTAAGGATATATATGACCTGTATTTTCCCAGATATAGACAATTTTCATGCTGGGTATTAGCACAGAAAGTAATTTTGACGTGAAATTGGATATTTCATCAGGATTGTAATTATCCACCGTAGGGTATAGGCGCTATATAAGGCCAAATAAATTGAAACGGTGTAATCAATGAGTGTTCTCACTAAGACTTAGAACTGATACGGCAATAAATAAAAAAATATTTCATCAAATTAAACTAATTTAATGATTTCAGATCAAAGTCATAAAACAGAGGCCCTTTTGGCAGCCATCTTAAAAAAGTGACCACCATATCGTTTATTTTAGTGTGTGGCTAGCACTTTAACCTGAATGAGTAGACTACAAGGAGCACTCATGCTAAATTCCTGTTTATATCACAATTAGCATTATAGTTTTTGAGCAAAATCATAAAACAGAGGCCCGTTTGGCGGCCATTTTCAAGATGGCCGCCATGTTGAATTTTTTTCGTGGCTAGTACTTTTTTCTGAATAAGTGACTTATCAGGAACACTCATGCCAAATTTAATGTTTATCTCACAATTCTACTCAAAATTTAGATTTCTCCTGATCCACTAATGTGACTTTAGAAAACTTATAAAGCAAACTCCTTTCATGCCTACGAAGAGTTAAACTGTATCGGTAAAAATCCTGGAGTAAACCTATAGAAATATAGAAGCAAAATGATTAAAAAATTATAGTTCTTATTATTTTCACGCTATCTGTAATCTTTGCTTAATATAACTTGTAAAAATGGTAGTAGATTGGATTCAAGATTAATGGCCGACGTGGATGCTTCTAAATGAACATCTATCAGCATAATTATCATCAACAACAACATGAGCCTATTACAAAGTTCCTTAAATTTTTTTCTCTTTTGCATTTACAGCTGGACATAGCATCTGACAATTTTTAAGGCTTAAATTATATATATACTAGCAGTATAGCCCTTCGTTGCTCGGTTGTAATGAAAGCTTTAAAACTAATCCATGGTCCTGGAACTCACACTCAGCCTAAAGAATATTTGAAATAATAAAATAATTGCAGCAATTTACTATTCGCATCTAATAAAATAATTTCGACAATTTACCAATCGCACATATATATATATACTAGCAATATAGCCCGTCGTTGCTCGGTTATAATGAAAGCTTTAAAGCTAATCCATGGTCCTGGAGCTCAGACTCAGCCTAAAGAATAGTTGTGTGAATTTTGGTGAGAATCGGATACAAATTGTATAAAGGACATACAACCAGATAAACAGACACACACACAAACATATTGCCTTATATATATATATATATATATATATATATATATATATATATATTATCGATTTTCTGCACTATTGTAAGAACTGCAACCTTGAAATTTCTGAATATCGTTCCTTATGTCATTGTCTATGAGTGTATCAAATCTGATTAAAATCGGACCACTCCTTCTATAACCCAGTTTTTTCTATTATCGATTTTCGATATTTATGAGGGGTATCTGGATACAAAGTCTAGCTAAGAACACTCGCGGACACTTAGAGTACAACTGTGTACATTTTCAAGAAAATCGGTTCAGCCGTTTCGGAGTCTATAGGTATCGGACACACACACACAGACAAAGTTCCATTGATAAATAAGTTTCGATATTATCATTGAAGGCATGTTTGTAATGAGCGATCAATGTTCATGGGTTTATGTTCGAGCGTTCACTGTAGGACGACACACTTTATATTTTCCCTATTACTGTACCGAAATTCTCCAGAATTACGTGTATAGTGGAAAGAAGAAAACCATAGAACTGATTTTATTGTTAGAGTGCCCTTTCTAGTATACAGACAATGTAACACGTTGAATCCTTGCACAAGTGTTATCTACCTTCATTTGGATTCATTGTTCCTATGTTGCTCTCATGTACTGAGACAGACACAAACACGTCAGTATTTCAAATGGAGAAAGATATCTTTTCTATAACGTCTATATTTGCCATATGCAGTCATTTGGATTTATTGTTCATATGGTGATATCATGTAGTCATACAGATACATACACACACGCACGCAACTATTTCAACTAGAGTTATTTTGCACACACACACACACACGCATATATATATATATATATATATATATATATATATATATATATATATAGCAGTAGAGCCCGGCGTTGCTCGGGTGTAATGAAAGCTTCAAAAGTAATCCATAGTCCTGGAGCTCAGAGCCAGCGTAAAGATTATTTGTTTTTTTTTTTTAATCATCTCACCCCAAGCAAGGCATTCCACTGCCACTATTGCGCATGGGGCTACATAGGGGAAGGTAAAGAGAAGGAGTGGATAGACATAGGGAATGTCAGGAGAAAGGTGATAGATGAGTAAGGATAGCGAGGATGAGTGTCGGGCAGATGGGAAGAGTGTTTGATAGAATGGGAGCAGGTTAGTGTGTTAGGAGGTGTCTATTGACTTTACATTTAAACTCCTGGAGATTGTAGCCGTCGGGGAAGCAATCTTTTGGAAGAGAATTCCACAGTCGGGAAGTGCGAGGAAAGAAACTGTTGGAGTAGAAGTTACGGCTGCATTTTATCGATTTCACTGTAAAAGGGTGGGATCTAGTTGCTAATCTAGTATCTCGTGCAAATTCGTATTTAGGGGGCACCAGTGATCTAAGTTCATCGGAGCAGAAGCCGTGAAAGTATTTATAGAAGAGACACAGCGAAGCCACGTCTCGCCGGTGGGAGAGAGACTGCAGGCGGTCTGCCAAGTCGGTATCTATCACATTACAGACCCTCCTCTGAACCTTATCGAGAAGCCCGAGGAGAACAGCAGGGGCACCCGACCAGATATGGCAGCAGTATTCAATGCACGGGCGGATGGTAGATTTGTAAATGTGCAGGATAGATTTAGACGGAAAAAACTTCCGGGCCCTACACAGAGAACCGACTTTCATAGCAGCGGATTTAGCAATGGATTCGATATAGTCATTCCATTTGAGGTCCGCTGAAAGTGTGAGACCAAGGAGGCGTAGTGTTTTACTCTCTGGGAGGCAAGCCTGGTCCATGCTAATGGGAGGTAGGTGAGATTGTCGATGATGGTTAATTGACAGTAGCTTCGTTTTAGAAGCATTAAAATTTACTAGCCATTTCTTACCCCAGTCCAATATGGATTGGAGGTCTTTTTCAATCTCGGCTGCAAGTTTAGCTTTGACGCCTACACCAGATTTTTGTTGGAGGCGAGAGTAAACTGTGGTGTCATCGGCGTACAAACCTATTTGGGTTCTTATGGAATCAGGGAGATCATTAATATCGACACAAAACCTAGCTAAGAACACTTGCGGACGCTTATAGTACAACTGTGTAAATTTTCAAGAAAATCGATTCAGCCGTTTCGGAGTCTATAGGTAACGGATACACACACAGAGACACACACACGCACAGACAAAGTTTCATTTATATATATATATATATATATATATATTGATTGTTTAATACTTAGTTTTTGCTCATAATGGGGTTAGATCAGTATTAATAAGTGTTCGATACAATTACATTGTAGAAATTTTGAATATTTTCCATTTCTAAACGAGTTATTTTGCTACCAAGGTTTTACCATGAGTGGTATCTTCAGGCGATTTTTAATAAGTTATTAAAAATCGCATGAAGACACCAGTCATGGTAGAAACCTGGGTAGCATAATAACTCGTTTAAAAAACGAGTTATAATGCATAATAACATAATAACATAGTAGCATAATAACTCGTTTTATATATATATATATATATATATATATATATATATATATATAAATTAAAGTCATTTTTCAAAATTCAAAAATGTTGAATATTTCAACATGAAATCCCTAAGAGAGAATTCACGTCTCCTCAGCAACACACTTCCATATCAAAATGAAGATAATCAGGATTAAGAAGGGGACAAAAATAAATAACGGTAAAGATTTGAGAAATATACGTCACAAAAGATTCTTTTAAAGGTCAGTGTATTTTTGGATTTTTACTTTGTAAGTGAAGAGATGGGTAATTGGTATGTCTAGCAGAATAGACGAAAAGAGTTAAGGAAATGGGAGGTCGTTAAATTGGGAATTGGGTTAAACAAAACAGAATCGAAAGGGAAGTGGCGGAATATAAATTTACCTTCCTACTTTTTCCATTTCGGATTAAATAAGAATATATATATATATAATTTCATCCCAAGCAAGGCAGTTTTACTGCCACTGTTGCGCAGGGGGTTGCATAAGAGAAAGTGATGAGAAAGAGTGATAGGTTATAGGGGGATGCGAATCCCGGTGTGATGGATGTGGAGTGGATAGAGAAAAGAGCTTGAGGGAAAGGATTGCGAGTTAGGAGATGAGCTTATATTTAAATTTCTGAAAAATTTAGTTTAGTCAGAGAAGCAAGTATACGTAAGGGAATACATATAATTTTGCTTTTTTTTTCAGCCGTTTTGCCCTTGTCCTTTCATTGTTTTCATAGAGCGAGTCACAAGAATGACTTGCAAGTAATAACATTTTATTTTATCTGCTAAACCAGATATTATTACTATTCCAACTTTGCCATGGAAATGGAGATTATTTATGGCAACTACGTCCCACCCTTTTTCTGTGAAACCATTAAATTGTAAACGCAAATTCTACTCCAGTAGCTTCTTTTCTCGAACTTCCCGCCTGTGGAATTCTCTTCCGCATACTTGCTTTCCTGACAGTTACAATCTCCAAGAATTTAAATGTAAAGTCAATAATCATCTCCTGTCACACTAATTTACATCCTCTCTCTCATGCTTTTCTACATCCACCCCACTCTCATCAGTACTATCTTCCCTCTCCTATTCTCTTTCTGACACCCCTGCAACCTCTCACTCCTCATAAAATTCCACCTTGTCCACCCCATTCTCATCAGTAATCTCTTCGCTCTCCTACTCACTCCCTGACACCACTTGCAACCTCTAATCTTCATAACATTCCTCTTATGTAACGCCATGCACAACAGTGGCAGTAAAATGCCTTGCTTGGGGCGACACGATTAAAAAAGAAACAAGAAAAGATATCTTATTTTAAAAACAGATGAAATGGTCGAGCTTTTTTAATATCTAGTTCTAGTTTCTTTTTTCTCGTTTATATGTCATTCATTTATCTTCATTTGCAATTCTGAAGTCATTATGTTTAACGAACGATTTTGATTAATTTTTAAACAACAATCATCACCACTATCAACATCATCATTGTCCTCATGCTGTGATGAATCTTTTAGTATGAGGTCTCTGTTGAACGATATATCATAATGTATCTTATCATGATCGTGATGCATCTTCTATACGTGACACTCATTTAGCTACATTTGCAATCAATAAGGCATTGAGTCTAACGATTGACTTTGATGATTGCTAAAAAGTAATGATCATCATCATCAGGCTGTGCTGTTTGCACACATCCTCGGGAGTTCTCTTTTGAATTTTATGCACGCCACTTTATGATCACGTGGCTTTGAATGTTTTTATGTTTTGGAATCCTCCAAAGAAAGACACAAACCCAATTCTCCACGATTGCTTTTATTCCATTCGTTTTTTTTAGTGTCAATCAGTGTTATCGTAGCCAAGGCTACGCTTTTCAGTTAGTATCATTTCAATTTATCAGATAAATCAGATTTCGATACTATTCCAGCTTGTATGTTAACACCCACGAATTATCAGTGGGAATATCCACTTCTAATTTTAGAAGATTAAACTATTATATCATATCAGTCCGCTTACATGAGTAAATGCGTGCGTATTATACCTTTAGTAATATACTACATGGTTTCGTTTATTGAAATAACCCTTTTTATCAACCTTATATATGATACAGTGTTGATAGTAAACGCTAAAGAAAGCAAGAAGAAAGGAATAAACGTCAACTGTAAGAAAACATAATGTATGGCTGTCAGCACGAAGAAAAGCACAAAATATAAACATCAAATTTAAATCAACATTAAACAGATATTTGGGAAGCATTTTAACAGACGACAGAAAGTGCGACACGAAACTCCCAGAGTGCATTCGGATAGCGGAAGTGCGTTTCAAAAGCTACATTTTATTAGAAACAAACAAAATAGTACTGAACTGTTACGTAATATCTGTTCTCCTATATGACAGTGAAAGCTGAACAATCTGAGAAGAATAAGAAACTTTAAACTTTAGAAATATGGTTTTACAGAAAGATATAGGCAACGCCATGCATCGAATATGTGATGAACAACGTAGTTTTATAGAAAGTAGAAATAAGAAAAAACACTTATAATTAACATCAGAAAGGAACAGTTGACTTTTCTAGGCCACATAATAAAAAAAGATGGCTTAGAAAATGTTGTGGAGTAGTTTTTGCACTGAAGGTTATAATCGTGCTATGTCGTTTGCTAATCGACTTCACGTACCCAAAATGTTAGGAACATGGTAATCTTCCACTGAAAGCTGACTCCTTAGTATTCGGCTAACTGCTGATTAATATCAACTGCCTAGTACTTTTACTGAACTCAAATAGAAGTCTAAAGAACATTATTTATTTTTGTATTTTACTACAAAAAATGTGACACAGGGCCGAATACGGGGATGGGGAAGGCTGGTCTTCATCTAGTCCTAACGTTAAACTTAGCTAGTCACAATCACTGACCCAGGCATGCCACAGTATTCCTATCACCAAAACAACGCTTTCTTACTAACCTTTCTTTCTACGTCCACCATAATACCACAATGTCTCCATGAAGTCCTATCTAAGCTCCCAATATGTACAATGATTGTCTGTGGGGAGAAGGGAAATAACAATATAAAAAAACCCCAATGAAGATTTACAAGAAAAAACGCATTATATACAAGAAACTAAACAAAACTGTATTAGTAACAAACCCCCCCACATATTCTATCACGTGATAGATACATCTGTTAACTGGACGAAATCGATGCAGGACTATAAATAAACTAAACCATTTATTCCTCCAACCACGCACACATGTATGCACACATCCAAACACAAAAACAAATACGAAAGTCACACCCGAAATACGAAAAGCGTCCTGCACCCACCAGAGAACTGATATATCTAGTCACCTACGCAAGGGAAGGGAGGGGAAGTTAAACTAAAAGGAAAAATGGGGACAGAAATAAAAAGGGCCAATGAGCAACCAAATCCTAGCTAAGAATAAATTATAAAAGACAACTCAAGACAAAAATCAAGACTAATCTAGTCTACATGAGGGCAGGGGTGCTTAGGTTCAAAGTGATCGGAACAAAATCCTCATGCCTAACCGGCATCAATATGCCACTCCAAATCAGCTCCTCTCACTCGACACAATCACGCAAGATGTACCCACCTTTTGCCAAACTCTGATGGAGGGAGCCGCCGCCTTTCCGTCCTAATCTTGACTTTAAGCTGATGCTTAAAGAACAAGATTAGTTGGGAAGAGGTGAACTTCTCGTCCCCATAGAGCTCCTTCTGACGCGTCCTCCATATCACGACTCTCATAACTCCTAGCAAGCAAAAGAACACATTAGTTTCAGCTGGTGCTGGAAATATTTGTCATCAAACAATGATGCGTTCAATTTCCAGTAACCAGCCAACCTAGGCTTAGGCTTATCTAAGTTTACCCGGACCCGGACCCGGACCCGGACCCGGACGAGCCTATGATCCGAATAAACTATCGAATGAAAACTTGGACATTCTAAGAGCCCTACTTCGACTCTTTTAACTAAAACTCGGTCGAGGTAACTGGAACGTACCACGGAAAGCGAACCGCCACTATTTGTCCAAGTCCATACTATTTCCCGCGGATGCTCGTTACGATACTTATCGACAAGATCTAACTTGTCGATAAAGTCCCGAAACGGCCTCACGTCAGGATTGTTAGTACCCGTATTTGAACCTATACGATCTAAATCGGGGTCAAGGACGACGTTCCAATCCCCCACTAACACTACCGAACGAGATGTCGTCAAAAACGGCTCGATCTGCCGAAACAAAGCAGGCCACTCAGCATGGACATTGGGCGCATAAACCCCAATGAAACGTAAGGCCCTACCTTTTATGGTAACATCCAGGACGCAAAGTCTGCCCGCCGGATCTGCGAAAACAAGGGCACACGTCACATCCAAAGACTTGCTTACCAGCCAGGAAACACCTCTCGAACGTCCATCAAAACATGCTGAAAAAAGATGGAAATCTAGACAGAATCCTCTCATGATCGTGAGCAAAAAACCGGGTCTCCTGCAAACAGCAGACATTCACCCCGAGACTCTGAAGATCACGAACGAGTCTCGCTCTGCGAGACTCCGATCTCAGGCCCCGGGCATTCAAACTAGCTAACCAGAGTGCCATGATTGAACCGATTAAGTTTGCGCCTCCACATTGAACATAGCCGGGGCGAGAACACCGACGGCCTGTCCCATTGAGCCATGGCCCATCTCAGTCTTGATAGTGCCATCAAGAGACAGGCCACCAATGTCCCAAGGAAACGTTAGTTTCACTGCTCTATATAGGGAGGGGTGAACAAAAATTGGGAGCCTCCCTGAACAAAATTGTGACAATTTGTCTGACAAATCATCCCTTATATAGGATAATGGCGGATCAGCAGGAAAACTTTCGTTGGCTTCCACCAACATTTCCCACACTTTTTGGGAACCTTGACCAGCTCTTACAACAGTGAGGATCCGTTTAGCCTTCGGAAAATTTCTAGGATCCTCCACATCTTTGTCATATACTTTTTTGAAATTAAGAAGAGTCTTGAATTGTTTTGTTTTATTTGAGAGCACAATTGCTCGATCTGCTTGCTCTGTAGAAACTTTGCAGATGTTAATTCCCTTGTTGAATAATGCCTCAGGTTTTTTTTTTTGGCTTTTAAGTCCTCTAAGGAAGAGCTTCTTTGTCTTTTTTCCAGTTTCTTCGGTGTTTGTTTTGGAGTATGCGATGGAGTGGGATCGGGACTGAAGATGGGACTGGAAACAGGGGTGTAATTAGGAGTGGACTTGTTTTTCTTTTGTTTTAATGAAATCATCTTGGAAGGGGTAGGGGTCAATGATCTAGTCATTGGGGGAGGAGCCATTATTTTTTTTGCAGAAGGGCAAGTGAAGTTGTTTTATCTTAATTATTTTTTCCCAGTTGGGCTCATTTAGTTTTTGTAAGTCTGACGCTTTACTAGCATAAGATGCCGAGTTGTCGCCCTTGGAACTGATAGCGGGAATGGGGATGTAGGTGCCATTATCCCTGGGAGCTTCATGAGACTGAGGCCCCGCTGTTTGTCTCTTCCCCCTGCCTCTACCAACGACACGCCACTCCCCTTCCTCCTTCTCCTGACTCGCACTTGCGGAAGGAGATGGGTTCAGGGTTTGTGAAGGGCTAGCCCCAACCGAAGGTTTTACCCTACCGGTACGTGCCGCTGGCAGGCCCATTACAGGCGCCGCGGAACTATCAGTATCAGTCCGAGGGGTATTTGCGTTAGTAGTGGCCGGAAGTCCAGAGACCTTTTTGTCTGGACAGGAAGTGGCAAGGTGACCAGTCTCACCACACTTCCAACAGGTTGGTTTTCTGCCGGCCACAATGACCGGCATTTTCCGGCCACAAAAGTCCAAACAGTTGGGGACGGAGACAAAGGCCAAACGATCGAGCATAATATCGAAGCTCCATCCCCCGCTCAAGTTGTCGGAAGTGGCGCTAACTATTTGGCCATATTTACTTAGAAAGGCAGCTAGATGTTCCCCAACAACTTGAGGAGGGACCTCGTAGACTGCTACCCTGGTCCTTCGTCGGCCTTCATACTCGGAACGGATTATTAGATCATTAGTTATGAGGTTACGGCGAACCATCTCCTCACAATCCTTGGCGGTGGGTAACAGAATGTCCCACATGAAGAACCCTGTTCCCTTAATAATTCTTTGGGGTTTGACCCCCAGGGACGTCAGTGTACGGATCACTGTGTCTTTCGTGGAGCGACAAATTTAGCGAGACCGCTTGTCCACCACGAAAACCGACACAATTCTCTTTTCACACTTCTGTAATTCTTGGGGGTTCTCTAAGAGACCATCCTCTTTCAGAAGATGTTCATACTCTTTGGCCCTTTCCAAGAACTCCGCGAGGTTTATTATACATGATGGCGGGGACTTCCAGCAAGAGGGCGACTTCTCGGCTGTCTTTTCAGTTTCATCTTTTGTTTTTTCCCTAGCTGGGGTGTTTTCGATGGTCTGGTCATTTTTCGAAGGTTTTTTTTAGTTGCTTCCAGCCCTTTCTTTGCTTTGTCGGGCTGATCTTTGTTAGAGGAGGACCCAAATAAGTCCCTCCTCACTGGCCGATCAGCGGCGGCCATCATTAAAGGAAGACTTGCTTTTTTTTATAAGCTCTCTCTCTCTTTCTATTTTTTGTGAAATTATTTCAAAGGATGGAGAAGGAAGAGGACGGGGAAATATGACACGAAAGCGGGGGTGGAGATGGGGATAATTTGAAAAATTGCAGGGGATGGATAAAGGAGAAAAATAAAAGGAAAATGTCAAAAGAAGTCGAAAGAACTCCTATGAACTTCCTGTTACCTCTTATTAATATAGGAGGGCGAATCCATTATCTGAGGAATAGGTGTGTTTCCTCCATAACAGAAAACTTGACACCAACCGGACAGATTGAAAGCAAAATGGACAGAAAAAACATTGCATAACCTGCCTAGTTTGTGTAAATGGGTAGCAGTATAGGGTTTAGTAGAAATAACAAAAAGACGCATTTTCTTAAGAGCTACAAGGGACAGGAAATTATCGAAAGTCATGATCGCCGATTCTGAATGGATATGTCACATAAAAGATGTTACTTCCAGATGAACTGATTGACCATTATAACTGTTTGCAAACACGGAACTGATGGAACTTTGCTGAGTATTAACAATTTAATAAACGTATTTAATATTTGTTTCCTCATGCAAAATCTATAAATATATTAATTTCAGAAGTCCATCCTGGGGATATACATATTGTAAGAAACTCGATTATGCTTATTAAATTAGCCTTGTGCCAAACATAACCGAACTCCCCACAATTATTAGACCTGAAGGTAAAGAGAGTTTAAAAAACATAAAAGAAATAAAAAGATCCTTTTCTTTTGTAATAAAAAGAAGATTTATCAATCATCAAATTTCGTTGTTTATAATGTTGTGGAACGGCAAAATTATTTTAAAGGATCAGAAAGAATTTTATATGAAGCTTGAAGGTGTTCAAACATTCCACAAACAATAAAAATGTGTAAGAAACAATGGCAAAGAATAAATGATATAATCGCAAGAAAACAGTTTGAAATAAACAATGACACAAATTTATTTACACAACTACAGGTTTTTCTAGGAAGTGAAAAAAAGGTGTCGAAAGTGATGGGATAGATTGATATTGTTCGAGGGTTGACGAAACGTCAATAGTTTGTGTCCGGCCGATAGAATTAAGGTTAGTGGAGTAAGATTGAATGTTTTATATAGCGATAATTTATGAAAAATAAATGACAGAAACGGGTGTTTATGTGTAATTGTGAGTACGAGTTGCGTCCCTTGGACAGTAAAGTAATGCAGAAATAATTGGCAGGAATTATCAACTGTAATAAGATCATTTGTAGTAGTGGTCGATATACCAAGCTACTGTCGATTTGAGATGTGATTTTGGCGAACGGGTTTTGCCTCGTAGCTGGTGGTGAGTTAGTTCGGAACGGTCGCCGCATTTAGCGACAGGGATTCCTGAGGCAACTGAAAACTAACTGATTCATAAGAGTCAATCTCTTGCTGATATAGTTGGCTCAATCTCTGCGTTCGTTAGGGTCGTTTTAGCGGGGGGCATTGTAATAAAAAATGTGGTGGTCAGTGTATCAAACGAAGGATTTGATTGGTTGAAGTCATTAATGTATTGGTCCATTAATGAGTGAAGATAAAATTTGTATATGGGCGATCCCACAATAAAAATAATAATTGAGTATTTAAAGTTCATTGGTATGTTTTTTTATGAAGAAAAGTTTTAGAGATATTTGTCTATGTATGCATAGTAGTGATCTTCTTTATTCCTTTGTTTCATTTATTGCTGCTGCCCAGGTTTGAGGAAGAACAGTATAGATTGAAGAGAGATTGATGCAGTGAGAAAATTGTCGACTACTTTTTGAATGTCTAGACAGATGTAGTTCTTTGTCAGTTACACGAGAAAGATGTGGAGAGATATAGAAAGCAGCACGAGTAAGAAGATTAAAGAGTGAGAAATGCTTGTTGACGTGGATTGAAAGGTGCAGTTATTAATCATGACTATCTTTAGCTACATGAGTAGATGAGAGAGTAAACATTACGGGTTGTTTAGACTTACATCCCGGGGACGGTTTGATAAAAAGACAAAATCACCTCTATATAAGCATTCTCGTGACCAACAATGAGATCACGTTTTTTAATTGGTCAATATATATGACTGTAAACATACAAATTTATGGAAAATCCCGAAGATTAACGAAATGGTTTTAACAACAAATAAATTAAATATACAATTGCGTATCTATTTTGTTCTGGATGACGTCTGCACATGGCAAAATTTGTAAAACTAATTATGTAATAAAATTTATTTATTATTTCTTAATTAAAAAATGTAACACCTCTTCTCATTAGCTCCTAAAACCGTATAGGTGGGTGTTAAGTCGGATTTAGTAAGCAGTCAAAATAAGAAGAAACCCGACCATATATTTTGTACTTCCTTAAGAGTTTAAGATACATCAATTTTGAAACATTTTGCTCTTAGCACAAAAAGATAAAAAGTTTTGGAATAAATAAAGACTACAGAAGTAATGTCATCTCGACTTAAAGTTTGCAACGATAAAATATTTGTCACTTTTAAATGAAGTTTGATTTTAAAATAACAACGCTGAATATATGTATTTATACTTCTGAGATGAGTTAGTGTTTACATATTTTACATAGTTCGAATTGTTATCCTAATCTTTATTACCATGTTTCCGGCCGTTGTACGCTCCGGCCTCCTTCAAGTGCTCGGAATTTCGAACCAAACCCTTTATTTCGAGCGGGATATCATTCTAATTCCAAGTGCAATGTCACTTCCGGTAGCCATATAGTTATCTCCTTTTAACTTAACTCCCTAAGTTACTTGTTCACCACTGCTGTGGTCAAGTCACTGGAGCTAAAGATGAGGACAACAGTCTGAATAATGTAATGATATTTAATCATTGTTTTGTTTTGTATATCAATAAAAGATAATTTATACTCAGTCTTTTACTAAAGATGAAATCGAACTCTTATACTGATAATTTTTAATGAATTTCACGACGAGAAAAAAAGTAGATCAACTTCTGTCATACAGTCTGGACTTGATTTAAAATGTCCGCTTATGGTTATGCAAATTGTTTTACAGTTTTATTCAATCTAAAATGGTTTTGCGCCCAATCTTAACAGTCAGTTTAACTTGTTCTCATTCAAGGTTAAAGTCATAACAAATTATGAAGACATCAGATCAATATTTTTCCTGATGGGATCAACGTAAGGTTAATCTAAAAATTATGCTTTGAGTGAATGTCAAATTGCAGTGGGAGCGGATTGTTTTGAACTGAAGGTAAAAAGGATTCAGTAGTTTGGAATTTCCAAACTAATCTCATTTTAAAAGCCGTCAGAGCTAAGCCTTCTTTACTTAATGGCTTATCACGAATAAAAGGAAGAAAAAGGAGAAAAAAGGAAGAATAAAGGGGGCAGATGTTATCTGTCACAAGGAGTCCTCATGTTCTCTGATTTTTACTTATGAAGTGGATGGCTGAGCAATTATAAGTTTTGTTGTCCATTTAGCCTAGACTGTTCACTGAGTAAACATTTACATTGACGAAAAAAAGGAGTATTGTTGGCATATATGCTCCTAAGCTGTACCGAACAAATTATTCATCCAAAAATCCATCGCTAGAGTTCACATGAGTTTTATTTTTCATTCCAATGAACTGAAGACTGTGTTCAAGCCTGAAACAGGCAGTCGTTAGTCGGTGTGTATTCCATTGTCTACTTTTACATTTACATACTCTCTATACTTGATAGTGAGAACAATATTTGTACCACACACACACACACACACACACACACACACACGCACACACACATATATATATATATATATATATATATATATATATATATATACTGTAATAGTTTTTACAATGTTTTCAAATTCATAGTATCACTACATAAAAAAAAAATTCTCATGTTTCGAAGCCAGCCCATTATGTTTTGGCTTCATCCTCAGGTGATTTGTTTTTAGAAATGAGAATTATCCAGTTGAAAAGACCGTTTATTTGGGTTGGATTTGTTATTTTTGGGTGTTAGAGGGGTTGGTCTGTATTTTGAGTTCCGTTGACCTTTTTACTGGTCTTAGGGTCAAGTGTTTGTTTTTGGCAGAGTTCATGATAGGTTAATCAATTAATCTTGAAAGGGCTGGTGGTGCTGGCGCGTAGCTTGTTTGGTTTAGGGGTTGGTAGGTTTGGTTTTGTTTTGTGGTTGGTTTTTGTTTTGGGTTTCTGTTTTGAATCCTTTAGCTTCCAAAAGTATGTGGAAAGGGATGTTTGGTTTTATTTATGGTTGGATTTTCGATGTATCCAACCATAAATAAAGTGTATACCGGATCAACTAAAATACTTTTAAGAAGCGCTGGTACTTGCACCTAACCTCATTTAAAAACAGCTTATACCGAAATCAAACATATATATATATATATATATATATATATATATATATAAAGTAGAACCCTTGGTACTTGGTAAGGTAAATTCCACAGGGGATTAAAACCAATAATAACTCAATGAAATATAATGAAAATAAGTCATAATTATATTTTGCGGCTCTCCTGTAGACCGCTCCACAGACCAGATTAATACAGGTTGTATGAATTTGGTTTGAGGAGCGGTCTATAATCATGGGCCGTTCTAAAAATCGTATTTTAGCTTTAATTTCCGGTGAAAATAAAGACAAGAAATTTTAAACATTTGGATGTGTTTTTATTACGCTAGTCTTGGATCTAAGCTTTCAGCTCACATGAGCCATCTTCAGAGTGATTGCATGGAGATGAATACAAAGATATCCACCATCAAAGATGATGATATGTTGTTTTGACATAAAAGACTGCTATGCAACGATAATGGTCACAGGATAGCAGAAGCAGGTTGAAAATTAGTGATACAGTTCTATGACGTCATGCCCCGGGAGAGACCAAAATATTAGCAACAGAACCATATGTCTAGATGCAATGTAATGTGGTTTGATTAGATTAAAATGTAATTTTATTGAGTTTGGGTTGCTTCGTTTTAATGTAGATGGCCTCCTATATCTGAAGGTCTTTATTTATTGTGTTTATGCGTGGGTATTCTTGTCTTATCGACTAATATCTGTCTAATATTGCGTAAACGACTATGTATGTACATTTGTATGAATAGGAAATGTGGTTTAATAGGACTCTTTCATAGGAGTATTATTTGACTTTAATTCTTTTAAGTCGGTCGGCGGCAGGCTTCTCTACGTTTCTTTACATCTTCAGCCAGGACTCTAAAGGAGGCGACCAATCTTTCCAGTCGTGGCTCTCGGTTGGGAATTTCTTCCCTTATTGGTTACATCTTGACTGGTTCCAAGTTCAACTCCAACTGCAACCCCAACTTACTAACTGCCCTTGGTTCTTTGCACATCGTTTAGTCAGGAGCTATATGGGAAGCGAGCACTCTTCTTGGTCGTGGCCGCCAGTTGGGAACTTAACTACCTCAGTCGTTACATCTCTGGGCTGAGACTCTAACGGATTTTGACTTTCTCAGCTCTGTTTTTTATGCGTGTCTCAAATTCTCTTGGGAGATGCGTGATGCGGGGTGTCCATGCAAATCAAATCTTTAACCAGTGAGATTATTCCCAGTTCGTATCATGAGGCGGAGTGATTTTATCCCCTTGGTTCAACCAATGAAATAGCAATACTTCTATTGATAGAATTTCTTTTCTTCTTCTTCCCGATTACATCATTTTTTTTTTAGGTTTGCAAATTTTAAAATCTTTTCCCAGTAAATTCGGGAATTAAGGATCTGATCTTACCTTAACCTCATCAAAAGATTTGATAGTCGTGTTTTGACTACCTATATTTTTCACTTCCACCGGCCAGAAAGCCCAAAGCTCGAAGCTGCAAAAATGTATTTTCTTTCTTCAATTTTCAGCTAGATTTTTTTCAGGTTTTACAAGTTTGTAATGAATAATCTGTTTTTTAACTAAACTCACATTGCGATTGACAATAATACCACTAGTAATAACATATTTTGCTCTGTCGTACTAAACATGGGATTACATTTCTTTTTCTCTTCGCATGCAATATTATAGTATCATATATTTTTTTACAAGCAATGTAATTACGTGTTATGTGAGGTAGGTATTTAAGATCTGAATTTACCGTTAAGGTGAAGTGGTTAAGATTTATATATTTCTTGTAAAATAGGGCTTAAGGAAATAGTCAGCAACTTTCTAAAACGAAAGTAAGATACACATATTTAAAGTATCTTTATCGATGGAACGTGCATAAGTGTTTCACTTGAGGTTTGGGTTGAACTTCGGATATAATAGACGTTCAAAGCGTGGTGCCTCGTTGAATGGTGGAAACCTAAAATCTGATACAATGATACAATTTACACTTTGAAGTATTGAAAGTAACAAGGGATTTCATCTGTTGTAATAAGGAAATACATTGTAATACAGTACTGTGCAAAAGTATTAGGACAAGAACTATTTTATCTTTTATTAATCATATTGACGGAAAATAAACAATTTAATTCAAGTAATTTTATTTGATTTACTCAACTAATGCTTTAACAAGAAAAAAATACTTGTTACAAAATAAATCTCATATTTAGTATAATAGCCTTTTTCTTTGAAGTAATAAAATAATTGCGACAATTTACCAATCGCAACTGGTATATATATATATATATATATATATATATATATATATATATATATATATAACTGTGCAAAAGTATTAGGACAAGAACTATTTTATCTTTTATTAATCATATTGATGGAAAATAAACAATTTAATTCAAGTAGTTTTATTTGATTTACTCAACTAATGCTTTAACAAGAAAAAAATACTTGTTACAAAATAAATCTCATATTTAGTATAATAGCCTTTTTCTTTGAAGTAATAAAATAATTGCGACAATTTACCAATCGCAACTAGTATATATATATATATATATATATATATATATGTATATATTGTACTGTGCAAAAGTATTAGGACAAGAACTATTTTATCTTTTATTAACCATATTGACGGAAAATAAACAATTTAATTCAAGTAATTTTATTCGATTTACTTAACTAATGCTTTAACAAGAAAAAATAATTTTTGCAAAATAAATTTAATATTTAGTATAATAGCCTTTTGCTTTTGAACACAGCCTTCATTCTGTCAAGCTTTGACATCACAAGCTTTTTCAATGTATCTAATGGTATCTCCTGCCAAGCAATTTGTATTTTTTCCCAAATTGTGTCTTGCGAAGTAACATTAGATTTATCAATTCGAGAGTGGGGGAATAAGAAAAAAGTCAGTCATATCCAAGAATAATAGAATAGTGAGTAGTTTCAAAATAACTTGTTTAATTTTATATACAAGTCAACCATCCGTCCGTGCTTGGAGTACTGCTGCCATTTATGGTCAGGTGCCCCTGCCGTTCTCCTCAGTGCTTATAACAGGCTCCAAAGGAGAGTCTGTAATGTGATAGGTACTGATCTGGCGACTCGACTGCAGCCACTTCCCCATCGTCGAAATGTGGCCTCCCTTTGTCTCTTCTATAAATACTTTCATGGCTTCTGCTCGGATGAGCTTAAGTCACTGATGCCTCCTCAACAGGTGTTTACTCGTGCAACCAGACTGGCAACTGGGTCCCACTCATTCACAGTCAGGTTAGCCAAATGCAGACGACAATTCTACTCCTGCAGCTTCCTCTCTCGCACTTCCCGCCTGTGGAACTCGCTGGGTATTCTTGCTTTCCTGACGGCTACAACCTCCAGAAATTTAAATGCAAAGTCAATACTCATCTACTAACCACTGGACTCTAGCTCTCTCCCCTCCCATGTATAACTTTTCCCTTTCTCTCCACCTATGTATCTGTCATCGCACCTGCTTTCTCAGCTTTCTGTTGTTCCTTTCTAACTAGTTTGTACTCCTCACTCTTTTCTAATTAATCTTTTTACATTTATGTAACCCCCTGCACATCAGTGGCGTTTCCGCCTCGCTCGGGGTGAATTGATTAAAAAAAAAAGTAGAAAATAGGAAAAATTAAATTATAACTTTTTTTAATACATTTCTTTTACACCTAGTTTTAAATAATCAATATTTATTAGCAATTTACTTGGCTTTTCACTCTGTATTTGAATTTCAGTGCGGTTTTTAGGAAAATTACCTGTGTCCTAATACTTTTGCACACTACCGATAGTGCGCAAAAGTGTTAGGACAGGGATGATTTTAAATTTTATTTTGATGCCTCATAAAAGATAAAATAATTTTTGTCCTAATATTTTTGCACAGTACTGTATATGATTAATTTATTTGGAAAAGATACGAGGATAATCCAGAACGAACACAAATAGCATGAACCCAGAAAATACATTCAGGAAATACGCACAAATGTTTCATTCAAGGATGTGTCTCCTCACTGGGCATTCAAGCTTTAAAGCAAATCGACCCTAAAAGAACTAAAAGTGCACTCAGGATTTCTTATTGGCCGAAAGAGAATCTTAAGAATATAATTTATGCAGATGTCACAGTGTTGACAGCAGAAACAGAAAATAAACCGCAGATACTCTTCCAGAACGGGACAGAAGAAAGTAAGAAGAACGAAACATAAAAAAGAAAAAAAAAAAAAACAAATGTATAGCGTTTAGAAATAGAAACAAATTATGACACGAACAATATGAGGGGGTAGTAAAAGAAAGCAAGAGTAAAGGACTAACCACTAATGGTAAGAGGACAGAATGTATGGCAGTCAACAAGAGAAACAACCAGAAATTCTGATTAAGAAATGGAAGTAGTAGGAAAAAGCAAGAAAAAAGGACTAACTATTAATGATAAGAATATAGAATCTATAGGTCCCCTCAAGAGGAACAGAACAAGATGGGAACTACGAATTGGAGGTTGTAAAAGTAAGCGAGAAAGGAATAAATATTCATGGTAAGTAGACACTATATAATGTGCTCATCAAGAGGAACAGTCCAACATGTGAGCTACGAATTGTAGGTGCTAATAGAAAACTCGAAGTAAAAACTATTAATCGTAAGAAGCAATAATGTTCGGTGATCAGCAAAAGAAACAGCCAAACGGTTGCAAACTACGAATTGGAAAGCGATAAGAAATAATTAAACATTATTGGTAAGATGAAAGGATGTACGGTTGTCAGTCAAAGGAACGGTAGAGGATGCCAACAGCAAAGTTGATGTAGCATAAGAGCGACAAAAAAGGGCTAACAATTAATGAAGAAGCCAACATATGTATTGTCATCAAGAAGAACAACCCAAGATGCGAACTAAGTAGAGGGATAATAAAAGAAAATGACAACAAAAGATGAACATTTAATGGTAAGGAAGACAATTGATGTGGTTGTCATCAAGGAGAACAATCTAAGATGTGATCTACGAATTAGAGATGCGAAAATCAAGTAAATGCAAAATAAATGTAGGGTCAATAGACACTTCCTAACACACTAACTCACATCCACTCTCTCCAACTCTCTCCCTATATACATCCTAAGTCGTCTATCACCCTCCTTCTGACATTTCCTATACCCAATCGCTCTATGTAACCCTCTGCGCTATAGTGGCAGTGGAATGCTTTGCTTGGGGTGACACGTTTAAAAAATAATATATATATATATATATATATATATATATATTATTAATTAATTAATTTTTATTTGACATCAACAGAATGCAGAAATAAGGTCGAATAAAAAAACTCGATGAATTAATTAATATATATATATATATATATATATATATATATATATATAGAATACTTGGTATATTAGTCAGGTAAATTTCGATAGAGACGAAGTCCAAAGAACTCAATGATAAATTTATGTATTTAAATTAACAGAGTAATAAAATTTAGAAAAGAATTGTTTAGATATTCTTACAATTTCATGGGAAATACATATGTCGTCGCTGAAGTCGATTTATAACTTTAATTTATGTGTATACCGTTCATTCTTTTTCTCTTTCTTTCTCTTTCTTTCTCTTCTTTCCATTTATCAATTGTCTATATTTTCCTTTTTCTTTTTCTCTTTGTTTATTTTTTTTAACGTGCGAGTAATTGTTTTTTGTAGATTACAGTTACAAATGTCTATTCTCAATATGGACACGTGAACGTCTGTGTGTAAGTATTTTTCTGGAATATTTTGAAGATTAACTGTTGTATCATTTGGGTCTGACGAGCAGTAAGGTCAACGGCGAAATACGTATTACGCAGGAAATTGTAGAATATCTAAAAACATTTTCCAATATATATATATATATATATATATATATATATATATATATTAAACTTAAAACACACGCACATACACACACCAAATACAAATGGTAGCACCAAACAATAAGAAGAACCAGATAACTCATGAAAAACAATTCTAAAACATAAAAACGAAACCAAAAAACGATTTCACACACACACACACACACACACACACACACACACACACACACACACACACACACACACACACTAAATTCAATATATAAAAACAATATATATAAAAAACAGATAACCGATAGAATACAATTACAGACCAATTTCGCAAGTCAATAAAAAAAATTCCCAGATAAGCGAAGGAGCCTCTAAGATAAACCTAACGTGCTAATGTGAAAACCCCACAACAAAACCATTTTAACTTGGTGGATAGCATTTTATTCATTTATTTATTTACTTATCTGTTTTAACCACTTATACACGTGCTGATGTGAAAAACTACCAATCCCAAAAACATACTTACTTATTTACCTATTTATACACGACACCTTGGTGAACAGAAACAAAACGAATTTGATACGTAAAGTCACAAGTTTATTCGCCTTAAGAGAGTCAACTTTAGACTCGAAACACGTGTAGCGTCACAGATACCATTATGAAAACTTTATGTATCATAACATGTAGAATAATAACAACAATAAATATACACTTTAAACAACTTTTTATTCTATATATGTATATATATATATATTATGCATATAAATATCTATGTATATATATATATCATGCATATATATATATATATATATATATATATCAGAAAAAATTTAAGCGGACACGTTATTTTATGGTAAATCGGAAGTATATATACTTCCGATTTACCATGAAATAACGTGTCTGCCTAATATTTTATATTTACTCTATATGTATATATATACATATATATTTAGAGCTCTCTTAGAGAGTTATCCTACTACTGTGTGTACCGAATACTCCTTTGGATTATTATATATCTACACCGCATGCTTATATATATATATATATATATATATATATATATATATATATATATATATATAATGAAGATGGGAAATGCTCCAACGAATTGCACAGACCAATTGAAATAGGGAAAGATGCCTTTCAGAAACAGGCAAGGTATTAAGAAACAGACCATTTTCGTTAGCATCAAGGAAATAAGTTTCCGAACTATTATGTAATGTCGATCATTCCATATGGCTGCGATTGCCAAACAATGTTTTTACAAATAAAGAAGAGATATGAGTCGTTCTTCGAAAGATTTCTGAAAAGAGCTTAGTCTGAACATGTAATTTATACACAGACTTTTTGAGAACATTTTAAAGCATATAAAAAGAAAATAGACACGATAATTAGAAAGAGTCTGTTATACTTTCTCGGAATTATAATAAGCAGAGAGAGGGAGTTTGATAATATGACACTCACGGAGCATATTGGTGTCAAGAATAAGAAATGAATGAAGTGAGTAACCTACCTGAAGAGCTTGTGTAAATGGATTGCAGAACAAGGATTATGAACAGCAGCGATAAAATAAAGTATAGACATTGTATATAGAAGATTTGAAAGAGAATAATGAACCTGACTGCAGATTGCTCGCATCGAATGCATATTTGTTCAAATTCTTTATTCGCAAAAACATTCTTGTCAGCAGTTTTTTTCAATTTCATGTTTCTAGCATTGCGCTGACTGTATATCGGCATGCAAACGATTTAACCAATAACGTGCAACACAAGGCAAAGAAATTAATAATGCCAGTACATATTTTTCAGAAACTAAAATAATCTGTGTCTGTGTAATTGCTTTTTAATAATATGGACAAATCGACAAACAACCTCGCTGCAGATCTTGAGAGGGATCTACATTCTGTGGTGGATTGGGGTAAGAAGTGGCTTGTAAATTTCAATGCGTCTAAGACCAAGCTGCTATTTGTTAATCATCACAGGCAACCTCTCCTGCCTCCCATAAGCATGGACCAAACGAGTCTCACTGAGAACAATACACTGAGCCTTCTAAGCCTTACCCTATCCTCCGATCTCAAGTAGAACCATTACATTGAGTCAATAGCGAAATCCACCGCTAGGGAAATTAGGTCACTGTGTCGTGCCAGGATGTTTTTTTCGCCTGAATCCATATTGCACATATACAAATCAATCATTCGTCCGTGCATTGAATACTGCTGTCATATATGGTCATCGTCTCCGCTTTACATCTTAGTGTTCTCGACAGGCTCCAGAGTAGAATCAGTAATGTGATAGGGTACCTATGACTTGGTGGCTCGAGTCGAGCCGCTTTCTCACCGACGGGATGTGGATTCCCTCGGTCTGGTGTATAATACATTCATAGCTTCTGCTCCAACGAACTTAAGTCACTGGTGCCCCTGCAACAGGTGATTAATCGTGCAACCAGACTGGCAACTGAGTCTCACCCATTCACAGTTAGATCAACCAAATTCAGACGATAATTCTACTCCTGCAGCTTCTTTTCTCACACTTCCCGGCTGTGGAACTCGCTTCCATATTCTTGCTTTCCTGACGGCTACAACCTCCAGGAATTTAAATGCAATATCAATACTCATCTCCTAACCATTTGACTCTAGTTCTTTCTACACCACCCTATATATCCTTTCCTTTCTCTCCACCTTTGTAACTGTCAGCACACCTGTATTCCCATCCTTCTCTTGCTCCTTTCTAACTGGTTCGTCTTTCTCTTCACTCTGCTCCTATCTAATCTTTTTACTCTTATGTAGCCCCCTAATCTTTTTATACTTTTGTAGCCCCCTGCACAGCAGTGGCGTTACCGCCTTGCTCGGAGTGATATGATTAAAAAATAAAAAAAAATATAAAGCGAATCTATTCAAAGCTAACATCTACTTTTAATTATGAAAGAAATTAAGTTTATCTTTTCTCGAATGTATGTTCTCGAATGAAGTATGCAACTTCGATATCAACATCACACCTAACAGAAGCCATGATAATATTTTTTTCACAGTCAGTACAGAAATTTTTATAATGCTTCTTTGTAAAAAGTATAAAGACAGTAACAGGAATTAGGAATAGAACGTAACACTTGTCATATTACGGGTCTCTTTATAGAAATCTGTTGCTCTATTAACTGCAATAATTTCTATCGTTGGTTTGTCCTGACCATTTCTATCCTAATTTATTTCCATTTTCTTACATTTTTTTTCAATCTATTGCAGAACGTCTTGGGAATATTGCATTTATGTTTTCCAGTCCAATAAGCGGTTATCTTTCTTTTCAAATTCTTTTTTAATCACATACAAATCTGGTTTTCTTTTTATCTTATCTCTTTCTTCAAAAAGAGGATATTCATTTTCTCTTTTTGTTCTTAGAAGATAATCGTGTAAACTTCGTTCGTTTTTTTCTTTTTTGTTTTTCTTTTTTGTTTTTCTTTTTTCTTTCTTTTTATATTTCTTTCTTTCTATATTTCTTTCTTTCTATATTTCTTTCTTTTTTTCTTTCTTTCTCTTCCGCTTCTATGAGTTATTCTTTATTAATTTTCGTCTTTGCCATCATATCCATCTGTGTTTTTATCTATATTTCTTTTCGTTTTAAGGCTTTCTTTGTTGTCATTTTTCTTTAATTTGTTTTTTTCTTTATTTTATTCCATTTTCTTCGATTTCTTTCTTTTCTCTTTTTTAATTTTAGTTTTCCTTCCCATAAAATCAAATCTATATTTATTTTGTTTCTATCGCTTTTCTTTTTAAGTATTTGTTTCCTTCTTTCTTCCTTCCTTCTTCCCTTCTTCCTTTCTTTCTTTCTTTTGATTGAAACAGAAGTTAAGTATGTGTATACCTTTATCTCTTACTATATGTTCCTTCTTTCTTTTTTCTTTCTTTCTTTCTTTCTTTCTTTCTTTTGATTGAAGCAGAAGTTAAGTAAGTGATAATTTTATCGCTTATTATATGTTCCCTCTTTCTTTCTTTCTTTCTTTCTTTTTTTGATTGAAACAGAAGTTAAGTATGTGATAATTTTATCGCTTATTATATGGTCCCTCTTTCTTTCTTTCTTTCTTTCTTTTTTCTTTCTGTCTTTTGATTGAAGCAGAAGTTAAATATGTGATACTTCTATCGCTTACGATATGTTCCCTCTTTCTTTCTTTCTTTCTCTTTATTCAGTATTTCATATCTATCTATATTTCTTTTTTATAACTTTCATTTCTTCTTTTTTTAATTATTTTCATTATAGACTTATCTTTTCTTTTATTGTCAAGTATCTTTATTCTAACTTTTTTCTTTCTTTCTACTGTGTTTCTGCTTTTCTTTCTTTCTCTTCCTGTTTTTCTTTTATCTTTATTTCTTCTCCACTGTCCTCATTTTTTTCTTTTTAATTTTTATCTTTGTTGCCATCATACCCATATATTTCTTTATTTACATTCCTTTTCTTTTTAAGACTTTTTCTCTTTCTTCCTTTTTGTCGTCTTTCTTTCTTTCTTTCTTTTTTTTACGTCCACTTAATATCGTATCCATACCTAATATTGTTTATTTTTCAAGTTACATTTCATTTCATTTGTTTTGGCTTTGTCTTTCTTTCATTCCTTTTTTCTTTCTCTCGTTCTTGCTCTCTCTTTCTTTGCTCTCTTTCTTTTATCTAATTGACTTTTGATTGCTATTCGTTCTTTTCATCTTTCTCCGTTTTTCATACTCATCTTTTTGTTTTCTTCAGATTTTTTATGTTATTATTTCTTCTTTTTATTCGACGTTCTCCTCTGTTTCCTCTCAATTCCTGATTTCGTTCTTTTTTTATATTGTTTTTTTTCTGCTCCTTTACCTATTTCAATCACTTCAGAATTTCTAATTTCTTCTTTAATACCAATTTCTATTGTATTTCATTCTTCATAAAAATAGCATTGCATTCTTGACGTCAACAGAATGTGTTTTTTTCGTTTTCTTTCTTCAGTCAATCATGTAATTTTACCTGATTAAAACTAACATCAGAAGAATGTCATTATAGTTATCAAAGTAAAAAATTCTCATAAAAAAATCCTCACTTTCAGCTTCAGATATTTTTCGAAAGAATTAAATCAACCATATTTATTGCAGTAAAATCTGTCTCCCCTACCCCATATATATATATATATATATATATATATATACATATATATATATATATATATATATATGATATCGTGTATTAAGTGCCAGTTTTCATAAAAGAGTGGTTTTGTATAATATACCAGAGCTATAAATTCTAAATTAATAAATATGTATTTTGTTGAATATAACGGGTTATCGAAATGGAAAGGCAGTACATACTTTATACGTGAATTGTTGTTTACAAAAGTATTTATTATTAATTTTGTATCGAAAATAAATATAAATATAGATAAACATTTATAAATCGATAAAAGACATATACATCGACAGAAATAATATAATTAGAGAAACAGCTGTTAATTTATAATTAAAAATATAAATGGGTAATTATAATAGAATAATATGTAATTATACACTTAGTCGCAAAATTTATGGCACATTTACATATGTAAATTAATATGGATATATATGAAAATATATATATATATATAGAGAGAGGTAGGGGAGGGAGAGATAATGATTTATCTGAATAAACATATTTATAAAAATACTAGATTAAGTTATTATCTACATATAACCTTGGTTTTTACAATATTCTCACAGCCTGATTGAGCACTCTAGAAGAATGGGGGACTTTGAAAAACAGTAGCTACTCTGGCATGTACGAATCGCTCATTGACTAATGAATTAGAGCACTCTGGCTATTGGGCGTGTATAATGACAATATACATGCTAAAAAGTCTGCCTTCTTCTACCGTGCGCCCATGGCCTAGAGGTAGAACCGCCGACTGACGCCACTTCGGTCGGGTTTCAATCATGGGTTAAAAGCAGTAATGATGAGCTGTGATACAGCGAAACAGATCTGTCTGCGGATGACTATATATATATATATATATATATATATATATATATATATATATATAAAAGAGATAATAGCTATACTTGTGTCAAAAAACCTTCCACGAAACTACGAAAAAGGGAAAAATGGTTTTAAAAAGAAAGAGCTAAGTACATGAATATCAATGAAAAGAGTTCGGACCGAGTCAGCACGTAGCCCAAAGAAAAAAAAAAAACGACACAAGTAATCAACTAAGAAAAAAGCGCTCAATAGTTAGGGAGAGCGGAATGAGTAAAGTATACCTAATGAGTCAGGAAAAGCTGACGACCAGTTTAGGTGAAAAGTTAGGTACGTCTATTTGGGCTCACTAGGTATTCTTCACTTATATAGCCAAATACATACATATATATATATATAGCCATCCGCAGACAGACCTGTTTCGCTGTATCACTGCTCACCAGTACGGCTTAGACTCCGATCGCTTCCTAACCCAGGATTGAAACCCGACCGAATCGGCGTCAGTCAGCGATTCTACCCCTAGGCCACGAGCGTTCGGTAGAAGAAGGTATATATATATATATATATATATAACATACCTTCTTCTACCGAACGATATATATATATATATATATATATATATATATATATATATATATATATATATATATATATATATATATATACTGTTTTCTTTTAAGAAAAACTTTAAACACCGGTCATATTTCCGTAATAAATTTATTTCAGTCAATAATTGTTGTTGCCAACAATCACCGACTTCATCAGACGGAAGGCCCTATTCGACTTGTTTCATGTCGTATTACTACGGAATGAAAGTTCAGTCAAGGCCAGGCGGAGGGGGAGGCAACATAGGATAGCCCACTATAATAAGTATTTCCGTTTCCATTTGTCGGGATATAGTGGGAGGAGAAGTTTAATACAAACAAAACAACACGTGACTAATGTCACCAGCAAATTTATACATCAATTCATAATTCAAATTTCTAAGCCAAAATTTTATTTTTATTTTTATTTTCCTAGCTCTGTGATAAGTTAAATTAGATTAAGTTAAGGCTATTATTTCTTTTCTTTACTCAATTGTTGATAAGATAATTCCATTCTATTTGTTGCAAGACTAGATTATATCCATGTTATATCTAAATTCCTTGAACTTCCATTCCGATAGGTGTCGTTGGTTACCAGCAGTCCTGTCTTATTTCCTACTACCACTCCTGCTAACTTTCCTGTTTTATTAATATTTATTTACTCCCCCGTTCTTCCCATCTTATCCCACTAGTATGCTAATTTTCGCACCTCCTTTTATCTGTCTTCACTAGAGACCATTTTTCAGACTTGGTGTCTACTTCTATCCACTCCCTTCCACTTTCGATTTTCTTTCCTTCGCCCATTTAGGTAGTTTCAACCTCTCCTTCTAAACCTACATATTCTCAATCTTTCTTTATTTAATTTTTCTTATTTGGTTTCCGTATATCCATTCCTATTGATTAGATAGAGGGTCATTCCTCAGTTCGTTGTTTCAATCAGCTTCGTTGGTTCCGTCAGTTATCTGTGCTATCCGTTTCTTATTACTGTTTCAGTATCCAACTATGTTATGTTATTGAGGCTTCCCCTTCTTTGTATGCACTAAATCCATCTGGTTCAAGTAAACCGGATCAATTAACTTAGGTTTTATCCTCCCTTACGTTAGATCCTACTAAATTCTCAGGTTGTCCCATTTGTGTTAGTTCGCAGTTAAACTTGTTTGACGATATTGTTTAAATTCAGTACCCATCCTAGTGATATTTCACCTACTAATCTCGCTAGTAATTCGTCCCCCATATTACAAGGATGCCTCTTTGCCACTAATGATAATAATCATAATAATAATAATATTATTTTTCCTACTAATGATAATAATCTTCATAATAATATTAATATTAATCTTCATAATAATATTATTATTAATATTAATATTAATTTTCATAATAATATTAATAACAATCTTCATAATAATAATACTAATAACAGCATCAGTCCCCGTTTTCCACTTATGGCAATAACCTAATTCTGGTGACACTCATGTTAGAGCCTTTCTATGATCTTTCCTTTCTTACTTCTTTTTTATCACCATTACCTCTCCATGATAGTAGTAGGCTAAAATTTTTGTGTTCTTTCCCAGTTTAGATATTGTCTCGGTTTCCCTTATTGTAACTCCAATGGCTGAATTGAGTAGTTCCAGCTATCTTATCTTATCTTACTTCACATCTAAAGGTAATTTTATTAGTTTTGCAATTTATACTATCTGGGCGTCAATCCTAGTCCATCCAATTTTTGCTAAATTGATATTAATAAGTCAATCCTTGCCATCTAATAGATCCTAATTTAAATTTAAATAAAATTTATAACCCTACAAGTGAATCATCAAAATTTAAGAGAAATACGTGTATTAAGAATATAGGCTAGAAAGTAAATTAAATTTTATATAATATAAATTTATAAAATATAAGCTAATGTTAATATATTAAAATATTATTAGAAGATAATTTATAAGGTAACTCTAAATTTAATTTACGAAATATTACATAAAATATATTTCTCTAAAAAATATATTTCTATAAAATTAAATTAAATTAAATTAACTTAATTAAATTTAAGATTAATTCAATTAAATTTTTTTGGAAAGTTTTTTCCTTTAGATATAACTTTCTAAATTTTAAAGTAATTTATAATCGACAATTATAATACCATATTAATGAATAACATTAATAGAATTAAAATTTAGATAATGAAGAATCCAAATTTAAATCAATAAAATAAAACAAAATAAAACTAAATAAAATAAAATAAAATAAAATAAATTCACCCACATAATTTAAGTAATATAAATTAAATCAAATAAAATCAAATAAAATCAAATAAAATAAAATCAAATAAAATCAGATAAAATCAAATAAAATAAAATAAAATAAAATAAAATAAAATAAATAAAATAAATTAAAATAGAAATACAAATAAAATTAAAATAAATCCAATCAAAATTCACTCCCGTCCTAGGGTCTAGGTACCAATTTTGGCCCTTGCATGACCTCATAACAGTTATAATGTTTCTAATTTTAGTCCGGGTGCCCTTCTGACTTTCCGGAGTCCTGATGGGCAATTTAGGGGGTTTGTATTTCCCTGGTGTTTCTGTGGTCATGTGGTAGTAAGTCCATTTTTTCTTTTTTCGTATTATGGTAGTTTGTACCGGTTTCTGTGCCTGCACTTGTATATTAATTCGCATCTCTGGTTCAAGAGTTGACCTTTGTCTGCGTGTCCTATTATTTGGATCTTCTCCTCTAGGCATAAGTTGCATCTATTTCTGAAACTAGGTGTAGCGAATGCTCTCTTGATAATTTCCCATCTTATTTGTGGGGTCATTCCTTTCTCCTTCAGTGCCCAAAATCGTTTCGATAAGGCGGTTTGGTTTCTTAGGGAAGGGTTGCTGAAGGAATGCCTGTGGCAATATAGGCGTTGCTTCCATTTTCCGGCTGATATACCTATATATATTTTTTCCTCTTTTTTATTCTCTTCAGGGAATATCGTTGCTTTATATACTACATTTCCTATGTTACATTTCCCGTTTACTGGGCATCTTTCTTTTATTCTACAGTTGCATGGGGTTGTCGGAGGTAGTTTGTTTTCGTTAAGTTTCCTTAATGTTTTTTCGTTATGTGACTTAATTATTTTTCCTACATTATTTGTACAGGAGTAACTTAGTTTTACAGTCATCCTGTTGAAAATCTTACTTAGTGGGTTGCTGGGTATAAAGTGTTTATCTAATAATTTTATGAAGTGTTTTCCTAGGTTTATTTTTAGGAGCTTGCAAAAGGGGGGTTGAACCAGATTATTCTTCTTTTTCTAGGTTTGTTTCTATTATACTTTTTCCCTTTGTTTCCGTTCGAGTTATTTGTTTTTGGGTTATTTCCTTCTATGTCTCTATCTGCCTCATTATTATTGTTGTTTACATTTCTCATATTACTATTGTTGGTTGTTACTTTTTCCACTTTTCTAATTCTGTCTGCTATGCTTTTCTCGTTTGTTATATTCCTATTCTTATACTCAAGTTTATGTTTGAAGCCGCTTCTTTCTAGTGCTTCATTGTAAATCTTACAATTTTCTTTGAATATTTTTTCATTGGAAGATAATTTGCTAATTCTAGTGTTAACAGCCTTCGGGATTTGATTAACTATCGACTTTGGGTGGTTTGAACTTACGTTAATGTATGTGGGTGCTTGATTATTCTTGTTGAAAGGTTTATGGGTGTTGTTCGTTAGGTTAAGTGTTACATCTAGATAGTTCACTATTTTTAAGTTCGCAGAGATATCTATCTTTAATCCTAGGGAGTTCATTGCTTTGATTATTAATTTCTGTATCTTAGATGCCAGTGGGCCATTGCTATTAGGTATTGTAATCAGCCCATCATCCCGATATAATCCTATCTGCGTTGGTTTAATTATCTTAACTAGTGAGTTAATTATGTAGATCCCTATTAAGTCTGCTATTTGTGCTGAATCATAACCTCCCATCGGGACGTCAAAGTTATCTACCCCACTTTTTATCCAAGTTGTGTCTTTATCCTTTAGTATGGATTTTCTACACGCTATAATGATGTCTATCTGTTCCTGTGTTATTTCGATATGTTCTTTTGCGAATCTTATACTCTCCATCAAAAGGCTCCTGTTGATGGAGGGATAGAACTCGATGATGTCGAACTGGATGAAAGTGGCCTTATTCTTATCCTTAATATCTCTGAACCATTCGATTGTGTTAGTGGAGTTCTCCCAGAGGTTGTATTGGAAATATATATATATATATATGTTAGAGGCAGATAGATAGATAGATAGATAGATAGATAACAAAAAACATGGGATAAATATCATACCCCGTAGGCAAACTTTATATAAATTTACATAAATTGCGCATTACATAGAAAATATGTGACTAGTATGAAGAAAATATAAATCTTAAATATGAAAATGTATTTCAAAATATATTGCGGAAAATCTTTGACTTATTAATTATAATCAAACGGAAAAATGTAAGAACAACGGAAAAACTAAATATAAATATCTTAAACTTATAAACAGAGAATGAGAAAAATTCTAAGCCCAGAGGTTAGTTTAGGTAAATGAAGGGGTTGGGATGTATTGGCTTTCATTGGGTTAGGCTAAGAGAAGGAGTTAGCAGTAATTCTTTCTTGGTCGTGGGAGGTATGTGGTCTGATCCTAGGGTTAGCAGTGGTAGGTGATTGGAGAGTAATTGCTTAGTTAATTTTTTAAAAAAATTTGAATTTTTTTTTTATATCGGGAATAATTGGGGGAATAGGATAATTGTTGTAATTTATACTTATATATATATATATATATATATATATATGAAATTTTGAAAACAAATTCTTTGACAAGTTTTGCGAATGAAATAGAGTTATCAAAAATGAATTTATTTCACAAGAAAACTTTTCATTAAGATTAAGCTTGATTAAGGTTAAAAGGATGACAGTTAATTTTCACTTTTACTTCATCATTATAAAATTTAGATTTGAAATAATTTGAAAATAATTTCTCTGAGCAGTAACAATTTCTGGGCTGTCGACCACGTCCCAGTCATCTGCAAACTAAGGATAAAACTCCGGAGAATGAAGAAGCCTCGATACGGCACTAAGACTGAAATACAACACGCTCGTGAATGACTTCAACCAAAGAATACACCAACAGCGTGAAAAACAAATACGAAGAACAAATTAGATAAAGGACACTCAAAATAGGAATCACTAAAGGAAGCGATGGCTACCTCAGCGAACAATATTGCTCCAAATGGAATCAGACGCAAAAGAAAAAAAACAAGTGGATGACTGAAGAGATTCTGGACATGATGTAAAAGGAGACAGAAAATGATACCAAGAAATGGAATTGA
This sequence comes from Ascarosepion bandense, assembly GCA_037127315.1. Taxonomy (NCBI): domain Eukaryota; kingdom Metazoa; phylum Mollusca; class Cephalopoda; order Sepiida; family Sepiidae; genus Ascarosepion; species Ascarosepion bandense. The sequence goes on along the minus strand of JBBBDQ010002275.1, from coordinate 460,538 downwards.
ATACAGGAAACTACACAAGGAAATAAGGAACAATTGAAAACAGACTAAAGAGGAATGGTTCAATGTGCAGAAGTAGAAAGATTGAGCAGGACTAAGAAAACAGACATGCATAAAGAAATAAGAGAACTGAGAGGACAAAAACCTGCTCTTAAATCAAAACTTATTTATAAATGGAACTTTGTGTATGTGTGTGTGTGTGTGTGTGTGTGTATTCGTTACCTATAGACTCCGAAACGGCTGAACCGATTTTCTTGAAAATTTACAGAGTTGTACTATAAGCGTCTGCGAGTGTTTTTAGCTAGGGTTTGTGTCGAGGTACCCCCGATGAATATCGAAAATCGATAATCGAATAAATTGGGTTATAGAAGGAATGGTTCGATTTTAATCAAATTTCATACACTCATAGATAAAGATATAAGAAACGATATATATAATGCTAGATGTTTGTGTGTGTATTTATTTATCTGTCTGTATGTCCTTTATACAAAGCCACAATTTTTATCCAAGTCTCACCAATCTTCGCACAAATATTCTTTAGGCCGAGTCTGAGCTTCAGGACCATGGATTAGTTTTAAAGCTTTCATTACACCCGGGCTATACTGCTAGGAGGATGTATAAAATCCAAGGATGGAGTGATAATATTGAAGAAAGAGGAAATACTACAGCGATGGAAAGAATACATAAACGATCATTTCCACGACAAAAAGAGCAACCGGTAATACCCAAAGATGGGGACGGACCGGAAATATTAAAGTTCGAAGTGGAAGCTGCAATGGCCAAACTGAATAAAAACAAAGCAGCTGGTTCAGCCGGTATTGTAATAGAGCTGCTGATAGCCCTTGAAGAAATCGGCACAAGGCATGTAGAAAAAGAAGAATGGCTAAGGACGCCTTTCAAAAGCTAACCAGAATACTGATCTCCTTGGAAAGAAAAAAATGTGTGCTGGACTGCGATGTGATATCTGTCATTCTGTATGACAGTGAATGTCGTACGGTATCTTTAAGGATGAAGAAAGGCTCAAGTCAACAGAAATTGGGTTCTACAGAAGGATGATAAGGATGCCATGGACTAAGCATTGAGCAACGATGAGGTGTTGGAGTGGATGCAAATGAGAAGAAAACTTACACTTAACATCAGGAAAAGACAGATTAGCTTTCTAGGAAACGTAATAAGGAAAGAAATCTTAGAGAATTTGATACTCACAGGACTGATAGAGGGAAAGCAGCGTGAGACATATTTGATAGGTCTGAGAACATATATGGCGCAGGAGGTTTTGGGGGAGATGCGAAGAGAAAAAGTATTAAGAGCAACAAAGGGGCAGGGGCAAATGAGAGTACATGATTGCTTACGTCCTGAAGGGAGACAGTACAGGAATAAAGAATGATTTTTGACGCGGAAATGACCTGGCTACTAGAATTTTTATAGTCACCTGACTTTTATGCAATCGAGAACATTACTCGATGGTGGTAAATGAATCATTATGAGTGATGACTTTATTAAACCCCAACATAAACCATTTCCTCCGTCCTACTATGTCGTATCGTTTTTTAACCACTTTGAATACTCACTTAATATACACTACCGGCCATAATTATTAGGCCACCCCTGTGTTTAAAAAAATGATGTATTTCATACAATTTTTTTAGTATTTATTACCAAGTGAATAATTGTAAATGAAAATAGAATGGTTCTTTTCTTAATATTGCATAATAACACATGCATCAAATGAATTTATAAATATTTCATAATTACCTACATTGCAGTTTCACCACGAAAGAATGAAGATTTAGCTTGATATGGACGAGTTCATCTTTGCTTCCTTGCCTTGTAAAATTTTGCAAAGTAATAATAAGAACAGAACCATTCTATTTTCATTTGGCAGTAAATTCTAAATATAGTATAAAATACATCATTTCTTTAAAAAAAAGCTTCGGTATCCTCATAATTATAGTCAGTAGTGTATATGCACTGAATATATAACTTACTTCTTCCTCCCTATCTCAGCACAATAATATTTACCGCTTTGACTTTTGTTAACCTTGGTGATCTTATAAGTGTTTGAATGTGATATGGTTGTAAGCTTTCAGACAAAAGGAAATATCATTCTTACTCATATCATTGTTAATAGTTTACTTTGTAAAAAGTGATGGTAAACCAAGACAGTACTTATATAGGCATAATTTTAAAATAGTAAAGTTTTAGAATAGAATTATCTTCCCTTAAAAATAGCATAGGCTGCGCTCTGTGTAATTTTACTGCAGACCGCAAGTTGCTATGTATCAAGCCATGCTCTTAAGTATCCTCGTCCTATTTAGTCTCTAATATGAATGTCAAGCACGGCGCCAAACAAATCACTATCATCTGTATACAACAATTTTTCAGAGCAATGATTAATAATAGATGTTTCAATTAAAATAGATGGAATATGTAATTCTAAGAGAAGATAAGCACATAATCAAAATGATGACGTCAAACACAAAATGATGACGTAAAACACAAAATGATGACGTCAAAAACAACTTTCAGAAATGTTCAGGAAATAATTTTTTTTCATGATCATATCGCCCTAAACAAGGCATTTTACTGTCACTGTTTTGCAGGGGGTTATATAGGAGAAAAGTTATAAGAAAGAATGACAGGATATAGGGGTGTCAGGAAGTGGGTAAGAGAAAGATAAGAATGCTGATAAGAGTAAAGTGGGCGGAGAAATGAGCATGCGAGAGAGGATGCAGGTTAGTGAGATGGGAGATGACAACTGACTTGACATTTAAATTCTTGGAGATTGTAGCTGTCGGAAAAGCAAGTAAATGGAAGGGAATTCCACAGGCGGGAAATGCAAGAAAAGAAGCTGATGAGGTAGAATTTGTGTTTACATTTTATTGGTTTTACAATAAAAGAGTGAGACCTAGTTGCTAATCTTCTGGCTTGAGTAAATTCATGTATAGGGGGTATCAGTGAGCTATGTTCATTGAAGCAGAAGCCATGAAATTTTTATAGAAGAGACACAGGGAAACCACATTGCGCCGGTGAAAAATGACTGTAATATAAAAATATAAAATGTCTTGTACAGTAGGTAAATAAAATACATGCTCAAAATTAAAAAATAGCAATCAAAAGAAAACCAATATATATATTGAATAATATATATATATATATATATATATATATGAGAAATTAAATGTGGCAGTTTAAAATTTGAACGATAAAAAACGATAAAAAATAGAACAAATTGGCTAGCAGTAAAAACAAAAGAAGTTAAACTGGGAAAATTGAAATTACGTTGCTTTACAAATAAAGAAAATTAAAAAAAATGTAAAGATTTAAAATTCATACTAAATGTTATAAAAGAAACTTTGAATATAAATAATAATGGAAAAAATGCTTTCTTCTAATTTCGAAAATTACGACCACATTCGTAAAAAACAACAGCTAAATAAATGCTACGCTTAAATAATTCATTGTATACCACGACTAAAGATAAGTAAACATGTACAACAAAATTATAGAATATGTATATATGTATATATACATATTTACAGTATCTAATATGTATATTAGATACTGTAAATAGATAAATAGCATAACTAAAATATCATATTATAAACAAGAAAATTATAATGTATTATTAAAATTAAAATTATTAAAAAAAAGCAATCGAGACTTTCCTTAACATAACTTTCTCAGAGCCATGCAAAAAAAACGTCCTGTTTTCCCAATACCCATTAATACTGGAAAGCACGATAAGATTTAGTGGCATTAAAAACCTATTGCCCTGAATAGCTATTTTCATAGATTTTATAAATTTTAATAGGCAGAATTACTGAATTCCTGTTCAATTAATGCCAAAGGCTGTTACATAATGAAAACAGCTAATATCTCCCTTACAAACAAACCATAGCATATGCACACTTCTGCGATAAATGTAATTATCTACATGCCACAAGACTGCCTTATGTGGTTGCAACGGATTAAATTCTTGCCAATACCAGTAATTCTGATTTCTAAAGTGCTTTACTTCTTTTGCGTATCTTAATTCTTTCATTCTTTTTCAAAGCGACCCATCCAAGCTCTCTATTAATGATGAGTAGAACTGGCATATATGAATGTGTCAATACATCTCATAATATCCTTTTCACTTAGCTCCACCTTTTAATACTACTATCATTTTAAATAAGCAAGAACCTGTACTGGCAGAAAACCACCTGCTTAAAGACAGGATATAAATTTAGCTGGTGTTAAAATGTAGGGTCAATAGACACCTCCTATCACACTAACTCCCAACTATTCTCACAACACTCTCATCTACCCAACCCTCATTCTCGGTATCCTCACCCGCCTATCACCCACCCTCTGTTATTTCCTATATTTAATCAGCCTTTCTCCACTCTACGTAGCCCCCTGCACAGTAGTGGCAGTGACATGCCTTGCTCGTGGTGAAACGCTTATAAAAAAAATGATTGTAAGACGAGGATGTGTCTTCTCACCGGATTTATTCAACCTGTACAATTCAGAAAGAGCTAGAATTTCTGTCAGGATTCGTCATTGGCGGCCATAATCTGAACAATATAAGATAGTCAGATGATACAATGCTGAAAGCAGACACGGAAAAGAAAATACAGGATCTTCTACAGAAAGTAGCAAAGGAAATCAAAAAGAAATTGCTAAACGTGAACTTCTAGAAAACATAATGCATGGTCATCGGCACAAACAGGACCCCAAAAATGCCAGCTACAGATCGGGTATACTACAATCAAACAGGCACACAAATTTAAATACCTGGGAAGTGTTCTGACAAAGGATCGGAAACGTGACACTGGGATCAGAAGGCGCATTGTCAGAGTCAAGGACCCATTTCAGAAGCTAAGCAGAGTATTGAGATACAGGAAGATTTCGTTGGAAATCAAGATAAGTTGATACTTGATTTCTTTTGGATATCTGTCCTTCTACGAGGGTCATTCAATGAATAAGGTGAATATTTCTAAGGTAATTTTTTTTATTTTTTATTTTTCAACGTAGTCTCCCAGCAGTGTCACACACGTTACCCATTTGTGCACAAGCTTCCGTATTCCCTCAGCATAAAAATCTTTGGACTGATGTCTCAGCACTTTTGATTTCATCGTCACTTTCAAACATCTTCAAACAATTTAGCCTACTTTTAGCCATTTGTTGGCTGAAACGTGTGGCACCATACACAGTTGACATATTCCTATGAATTTCAACTGGTTTTCACCCTTGTATATGAAAGCAAATGCAGGTCAATCTCATCAAAGATAAAAGAGAGACTTGAAGCAGCAGAAATATGATTCAGTGGAAGGATACTGAGGATAACATCAACCGAACATGTGAGCAACGATAAGGTTTTGGAGAAGATGTAAACGAAAATGACATTTATACATAGCATCAGAAAGACACAGATGAGGTTTCGGGACACGTAATGACGAAGTGAAGCGTTATGGTTCAGTGGATATCGGCACGGAACGAGTTCGAATTCCAGTTGAATTCCTTGTATTCACTTACTTGCAAATACCACTGGGAAAGGTATTAATCCGTCTCTTTCCTCCAGCTATGGGTTAAATAACAGGGCAGATTGGGCTCTAAAGTCTTGGCTGGAAACTAGTCTACCACAGAATGTAATAGCAACCTACTGCGAGATAATCTGCTGCCCAGTCAGTCATGTCGAGACATGATCGCCCAAGCTTGGCACTTAACTGATTGAGTGAATGACGAAGAAGGGTTGTAAGAAGCTAATACTCATGTGATGGAAAGAGGGAAAGAGAGACAGGAGAAAGCAGCGCAAGGCACATTTGGTGGGCCTGAGCAAGTGAATGACGGAGCGGGGTTTGGGAGAGTTATCCAAAAGGAAAAGTGTTACAAACGACAAGCGATAGAAGAAAGTGGAAGTCCATAACCGCCTACGCCCTGAAACTACACGGCACATAAAGAAGAATCATTTGAAATTTTTCAAACAGCTGTCTTGATGTAATTCCAGTTTTTATTCTTCTGGATTTGATAAATCTTGTAGATTTTTGTCTGTCAATACAATATCTAAACTTATTTATAAATGGAACTTTGTGTATGTGTGTGTATGTATGTGTATGTGTCTGTGTGTGTGTCCGTTACTTTAGACTCCGAAACGGCTGAACCGACTTTCTTGAAAATTTGCGCAGTTGTACTATAAGCGTCTGCGAGTGTTCTTAGCTAGGTTTTGTATCGAGGTACATCTGATAAATATCAAAAATCGATAATCGAAAAAATCGGGTTATAGAAGGAATGATCCGATTTTAATCAAATTTGATACACTCATAGACAAAGACATAAGAAACGATATTCAGAAGTTTCAAGGTTGCAGTTCTTACAATAGTCCAGAAAATCGATAATATATATATATATATATATATATATATATAGAAAAGGCAAGATGTTTGTGCGTGTGTCTGTTTATTTGCCTGTATGACTATTTTCTCAGCCCTTTTATTTTAGTTTTTGCTTCAGGTTTGGATCTAAGTAGGTATAATTGTAGTTCTTAGTCTCAGCCATGATACCATTTACTAAGAGTACTTATTAAGCCTTCAAAATTCAGTTTACGACGAAAAAAACTTATTTGATATCGATACCAGGAAATAAAAATTTGACTTACATCCATTGAATTTTCTTTTAGTCTACGGTTTCGCTTTAACTGGAAACAAGTATTGTTTTTTAGTCTTTCGTGCCAACGTCCAAAGAGTCAGAGCTCCAGGACTAAGGATTAGTTTAAAAGCTTGAATTACACACGAGCAAAGCCGGGCTATACAACTAGTACGTCAATAAAAGCATAGTTTTGATTTCAATGCAGAAAATGGAGCTAAATAAAGACGTAGGTTTAGCCGTAAAATTCATCAGCTTCCACAAATTGGTATTTAGCAGATATGTTTTTAAATGTCATTTCACTTAACGACTGGGTGACCATAGATTTTCACTAATTTTATCTATGAATTGTGGGACCCTATTGAAAATGCTTTTTCTCCTAAACTGGCTGCCTCATAAGGCTATAAAGTTAATTCTACTCAGTTATTTAATCCTTGGCCTAAGGGAGGATAAAGTGCATTAGTGATATTTTAATGCATCAGATTAAGCAACCTATTTGCTGGATCAACAAATCTGGGTGCCGAGTTCGAGTTCCAGTTGAATTCCTTGCATTCACTTATGCAAAGATATTCTTTGGAAAGCTGTTAATTAATTCCTCCAGTTAATCGGTTAAATAATAGGACAGATTGGGTTCTATAGCCTTGGCTGGCAAACAGTCTACCGCAGAAAGGAATGGCAACCTACAACGCTATAATCTTCTACACAGCCGGTCATGTCTCTTTTGATGCATGATCGCCTAATGTGTGTATCACGTATGCTACTTAACTGACTGAATATAATACTTGAAAACATGATTAAGGCTTCTACCGGAAATAAAGTGGGGGTCAGTTTTATATTGTTATGAAGTAGAAAAATGATCCCCCGCTAATTACTATTAATAATATAATACATCTCTTCCTCCTCTAACTATTAGTCAAATAATAGGACAGATTGGGTTCTATAGCCTTGGCTGGCAACCAGTCTACGGCAGAAAGCAATGGCAACCTACAGCGGCATAATCCTCTGCACAGTCAGTCATGTCTCTTTCGAGGAATGATCGCCTGAAGCGTGTATCACGTATGGCACTTCACTTTTTTTTTTTATCCCGAGCAATGCATGTCACTGCCACTACTGAGCAGGGGGCTACATAGAGTGGAGAAAGGATGATTAAATATAGGAAATGTCAGAGGGTGGGTGATAGGCGGGTAGGGATACCGAGAATAGTTAAATATAGGAAATGTAAGAGGGTGGGTGATAGGCGGGTAAGGATACCGAGAATGAGGGTTGGATAGATGAGAGTGTTCTGAGAATAATTGGAGTTAGTTTGATGGGAGGTGTCTATTGACCCTACATTTAAACACCTGGAGATTGTAGCTGTCAGGAAAGCAGACTTGTGGAAGGGAGTTCCACAGGCGGGAAGCACGAGAAAAGAAGCTGTTTGAGTAGAATTTACGGTTACATCTTATCTGTTTAACTGCAAAAGGGTGGGACTAGTTGCTAATCTAGTATCTCGTGTAAATTCGTGCTTAGGCAGCACCAGTGCTCTAAGTTCATCGGAGCAGAAGTCATGAAAGTACTTGTAGAAGAGGCACAGGGAAGCCACATCACGCCGGTGAGAGAGTGGTTGCAGCCGGTCTGCCAAGTCAGTATCAACCACGTTACACATCCTCCTTTGTATTTTGTCAAGAAGCCCAAGGAGAGCAACAGGGGCACCCGACCAGATATGGCAGCAATATTCAATACATGGGCGGATGGCAGATTTTCCGGGCCCTGCACAGAGAGCCGAATTTCATAGCGGCAGATTTGGCAATGGATTCGATATAGTCATTCCATTTGAGGTCCGCCGAAAGTGTAAGGCCAAGGAGGCGTAGTATTTTACTCTCTGGGAGGCTAGCCTGTCCCATGCTAATGGGAGGTAGATGCGATTGTCTATGGTGGTTAGTTGATAACAGCTTCGTTTTAGAAGCATTGAATTTACTAGCCATTTCCTACCCCAGGCCACTACGGATTGGAGGTCCTTTTTAAGCTCGGCAGCGAGGTTCGCTTTGTCGCCCGCACCTGGTTTTTGATCGATGCGAGAGTAGATTGTTGTGTCATCGGCGTACATGCCTACTTGGGATCTAATGGCGTCGGGGAGATCATTAATATACATCAGAAAGAGCGTGGGACCTAGGATAGAACCTTGAGGAACGCCCGCGTTCGTATTGTAGTTTTGGGAGGCATGCCCATTTAATACTACCTTCAATGTGCGGTTAGAGAGGAATGACTGTATGATGTCAAACAGATGTCCAGTTATCCCGTAGCTCCGCAGTTTGCACAAGAGGCCAGCGTGCCAGACCCTGACGAACGCTTTGGAGATATCCAAGGCAACGGTTCGGGCTTCGCCATTCTTGTCATGTGCTCGGTATATGTACTCGGTAATGGTCGTTAGTATATCATCAGTAGACCTGGTGAAGCGAAACCCGTACTGTTTGTCAGAGAGAAGCCTGTGGGCTGTGAGATGCTGAATCACCTCGGCGTTGATAATAGCTTCGAAAACTTTGCCAAAGATCGGAAGGAGACTAATAGGACGGTAATTGGCGGGGTCTGAGGGTTCGTCAGAATTCTTAAATATAGGAACTACACAGGAGGACTTCCAACAGGCAGGAAAACAGGAAACAGATAGGCAGAGGTTATAGAGTTTAGAGAGGACAGAGGAGAGTTCTGGGGCACATTTCTTCAGTACTATGATTGCTTTGTGTGGGTCAATTTGTGCAATTATCTTGGCGACCAGCGAGGGTGTAATGTGGACGTTATTTAGTTGAGCCTTAGTTCTGGCTGGGAAGTCGGGTGTAGGTATTCCTAACGAGTCCAGTGTCGAATTGGTGGAGGATCTACGGGCAAAGTATTCAGCCTTGTCCGCTGGGGAGGTGAGAACTTCAAATTCAGAGATTAGTGGGGGTATTGAAGTCTTGCTCTTGTTGAGCACGCTTTTGCAGAGTCGCCAGTAATCTTTGGAGCCAAACTTAGAGGATGCTATGGGTTGCCTCATTCTGGTAGCAAACGCCCTCTTAGCTTCGTTCAGTACTTTTTTACACTTATTCCGTGCTGAGGCGAAAAGGCGCCTGTTTTGGTTCGACGAGCAGCTTCGATAGAGCCGGAAGAAATGGTTCCGGTGGGCAATGGCGGCCGAGCAAGCGGGTGAAAACCAAGGGGATGAATTTGATTTTAGCTGGAATTTCCTGGCCGGGATAAAAGCATCGATGCCAGCCTTAACCCAAGAGGAGACTTCGGACGCACAGTCTGCGATAGGTAGATCGAATACATTGTTCCAGGGGACGTCGCAGAGGAAGTCTCGGAACGAGTTACAGTCTGCTCTCTGGTAGCAGTATGATATTCTGCTGGTTTGGTTTTCTTGGGTAGAGTTAGCGCGGATTGAGATGTTGACGGAAACTATGGCGTGGTCAGAGTTTCCGAGTGGGCAGAGCTGCCTGGTAGTGCACTAACTGATATGCTGGATATAAAAATATATTTAGAATTGTTGGTAAGATTGGCTGCGATGTTATCATCAAAAAACACTATTCTAACATTTTTATTGAGGCAGTACGAAAGTTCATAATGATCTTCATAAAAAAAGTGCAAAGTTGATAATCTTTTTATACTGAAAATTTTCCCACACATCTAATATTAATTATTTTCTACTCTTGATACCATATATAACATAAGCAGCTTGTATTTATATACAAATAATTATCAGGATATTTCTCGGTCTTTCTTTCTTTCTTTCTTTCAAACATTAAGCATGTAGAGTCTCTTTTCAAGAAGTAGATGGGGTTGTATCTGATCATCTTTTTCTTCTTCATTTTACTATTATAGTTTTATTTTCATTACTATGTTAGTTGGCAAATACTTTACGGCATACCAGTATCTAAAACAAAAATGTCCTATACAGTTTTGATTGCGTAGAGAAACTAAAGACGCATTTTGGTTTCAGTAGAAACAAAAAAGAAAGTGAAAGAGAATGTAAAATAATACTCACGTGTTTTTAACGTCTGCTTCAGTGAAAAGAAAAACGTCTGCTTCAGTGAAAATAAAAACGTCTGCTTCAGTGAAAAGAAAAACGTAGTCAATTTTAAAGCGTATCATTAGCACTCATTTACATCTTTAACTAATACCGTGCATTCAGATTGTTAAAACTCTAATGTCTAATGATGCATTGTTGTAGAACTTGGAAGGATCTTATTCAATCAGCAACTCAGGAATTATGGTTAGTCTGAAAATTCAAGAGATAAAACCTTCAACGCAACATCTTGAATATTACAATTCTTCTTCTCCTATGTGCCTGTCCCCTTCATTGACGTAGGCGATCATGGCTTTCCACGTCTCTGTATTCTTGGTGGCTTTTAGCACGCCTTCTCCTGTTACACCATGCAACCCTCCTTCCTCTGTCACTTTTTCTTTCTATCTGGCCTGTTAGTATCAGGTTATCCAAGCCTCCTTTCCTCATTGCATGTCCCAGGAACTTAAGTTGTTTCTTCCTGATGCTCAGTATGAATTTCCTTTGTGTTTCCATCATTTCTAGGACCTCGTCCTTGCTCACATGCTCGATCCATGATATTTGCAGCATCCTTCTGTAGAACCACATTTCAGTTGCTACAAGTTTTTCGTTCATCGTTGATGATATTGTCCAGCATTAACTGCCATATTGAAGAACTGATAACACATAGCAATCCAGTACAATCTTCCTTGTTTTTAGCGAAATTGTCCTGTTTCCTAATACTTTACTCAACTTCTGGAATGCTTCCTTCGCCATGCCAATTCACCTTCGGATCTCTGTGTCGCACTTTCCGTCTTCTGGTATAACACTTCCTATGTATTTAAATTTTTGTACCTGCCTGATTCTAGTATCCCCGATCTGTATTTGGCATATTGGGCTGCCCTTTTTACTGATGACCACGCATTCGGTTTTCTTGCAGTTTATTTGTAGTCCTTTCTTATCACTCTCTTCAGCTACCTAAAATCTCAATTACAGATGAGAGGCAATTACTCTGACTGGATCGTTCAGTTAGATCGTCCGCATTCCGTGTTTGGTAAAATGATTTCTGGGTAGAGTTAAATGCTAACTCCTCCCTCTATAACAACCTGATGAAAATTTTGTATAATCACACGGAAAATATGTGAGTGCTCATAAAGACGTCAATCTTAAAATTATATACGAGGAGATATCTAAGTGATAGAGGATCTACTTCAACTTATCACGATTGTCAGGCTACTGAGTTGTTGATCTGCCCGCCTGTGTGGCTCTATTTAGGGGTGTTTACGGGGCGGGAACAGCGTAGAAGATCTAGCATTATTCAACAGTTCTGTATCACATTCCCGGGGTATGGTAACCATTAAAAAGAAGAGCTTAAAATGCCAACTACAGGCTGGGTATACTAAAATATACCAGGCAGGTAATGAAACTCAAATGACGAGGAAGAGTGTTAACAGAAAGTCCAATACTGAGAACAAAAGGGCTATTAATATGGCCAAGAATACATTCCAGATGCTTAATAGAGCATTGAGAGAAAGAAAAGGTTACGCTAGAGACAAAGAGAATACTCGATTGTTATGTGATGTCGGTCTCTCAATATGGCAGCGAATGCTGGACAATATCATCAAAGATGAAGGAAAAACTTGAAGCAACTGAAATGTGATTCTACAGAAGCATATTGGGTATAAGGGTGGGGGATCAGTTCCATATTACAATCAATATGTAAACTGACCCCTCACTTTTTGGTCACAGCAGTTTTTATACATTTATCTTCCTGAGGTGCATTCCATGAGCTGAGTAGAGTATTAAGAAACAGGACAATTTCGTTGGAAGCAAAGAAGAGAATACTCGATTGTTATGTGATGTCGGTCTCTCAATATGGCAGCGAATGCTGGACAATATCATCAAAGATGAAGGAAAAACTTGAAGCAACTGAAATGTGATTCTACAGAAGAATATTGGGTATAAAGTGGGGGATCAGTTCCATATTACAATCAATATGTAAACTGACCCCTCACTTTTTGGTCACAGCAGTTTTTATACATTTATCTTCCTGAGGTGCATTCCATGAGCTGAGTAGAGTATTAAGAAACAGGACAATTTCGTTGGAAGCAAAGAAGAGAATACTCGATTGTTATGTGATGTCGGTCTCTCAATATGGCAGCGAATGCTGGACAATATCATCAAAGATGAAGGAAAAACTTGAAGCAACTGAAATGTGATTCTACAGAAGCATATTGGGTATAAAGTGGGGGATCAGTTCCATATTAAAATCAATATATAAACTGACCCCTCACTTTTTGGTCACAGCAGTTTTTATACATTTATCTTCCTGAGGTGCATTCCATGAGCTGAGTAGAGTATTAAGAAACAGGACAATTTCGTTGGAAGCAAAGAAGAGAATACTCGATTGTTATGTGATGTCGGTCTCTCAATATGGCAGCGAATGCTGGACAATATCATCAAAGATGAAGGAAAAACTTGAAGCAACTGAAATGTGATTCTACAGAAGCATATTGGGTATAAAGTGGGGGATCAGTTCCATATTACAATCAATATGTAAACTGACCCCTCACTTTTTGGTCACAGCAGTTTTTATACATTTATCTTCCTGAGGTGCATTCCATGAGCTGAGTAGAGTATTAAGAAACAGGACAATTTCGTTGGAAGCAAAGAAGAGAATACTCGATTGTTATGTGATGTCGGTCTCTCAATATGGCAGCGAATGCTGGACAATATCATCAAAGATGAAGGAAAAACTTGAAGCAACTGAAATGTGATTCTACAGAAGCATATTGGGTATAAAGTGGGGGATCAGTTCCATATTACAATCAATATGTAAACTGACCCCTCACTTTTTGGTCACAGCAGTTTTATACATTTATCTTCCTGAGGTGCATTCCATGAGCTGAGTAGAGTATTAAGAAACAGGACAATTTCGTTGGAAGCAAAGAAGAGAATACTCGATTGTTATGTGATGTCGGTCTCTCAATATGGCAGCGAATGCTGGACAATATCATCAAAGATGAAGGAAAAACTTGAAGCAACTGAAATGTGATTCTACAGAAGCATATTGGGTATAAAGTGGGGGATCAGTTCCATATTACAATCAATATGTAAACTGACCCCTCACTTTTTGGTCACAGCAGTTTTTATACATTTATCTTCCTGAGGTGCATTCCATGAGCTGAGTAGAGTATTAAGAAACAGGACAATTTCGTTGGAAGCAAAGAAGAGAATACTCGATTGTTATGTGATGTCGGTCTCTCAATATGGCAGCGAATGCTGGACAATATCATCAAAGATGAAGGAAAAACTTGAAGCAACTGAAATGTGATTCTACAGAAGCATATTGGGTATAAAGTGGGGGATCAGTTCCATATTAAAATCAATATATAAACTGACCCCTCACTTTTTGGTCACAGCAGTTTTTATACATTTATCTTCCTGAGGTGCATTCCATGAGCTGAGTAGAGTATTAAGAAACAGGACAATTTCGTTGGAAGCAAAGAAGAGAATACTCGATTGTTATGTGATGTCGGTCTCTCAATATGGCAGCGAATGCTGGACAATATCATCAAAGATGAAGGAAAAACTTGAAGCAACTGAAATGTGATTCTACAGAAGCATATTGGGTATAAAGTGGGGGATCAGTTCCATATTACAATCAATATGTAAACTGACCCCTCACTTTTTGGTCACAGCAGTTTTATACATTTATCTTCCTGAGGTGCATTCCATGAGCTGAGTAGAGTATTAAGAAACAGGACAATTTCGTTGGAAGCAAAGAAGAGAATACTCGATTGTTATGTGATGTCGGTCTCTCAATATGGCAGCGAATGCTGGACAATATCATCAAAGATGAAGGAAAGACTTGAAGCAACCAAAATGTGGTTCTGCAGAAGAATACTGAGGTTGCCATTGAAAGAACATGTGAACACCGACGAGATTTTGATGGACACGAAAACATATAACATCAAAAAAGGCTGCTAAAGTCTCTGGGACATGTAAGGCTTGACGAATCTGATGCTCATGGAACGGTTAGAGGGAAGAAAGGACAAGGAAAAGCAAGACGTGGTATACTTGATATACTTGAGCAGATGGATAGTAGAGTGGAGGTTGAGTGGGATAACAGGAGAAGAAGTGTTAAAAAAGAAGGGATAGAGAGATGTGGAAAGCAATGATTGTCTACGTTCTGAAGGGACACGGCACACATAAGAAGAAGATGTAAAACGACTGTATTCTCTGTTGGACATTTTGAGCTATATCTATATACTGTGGATACAGCCATGGGCTAAGCGATTTTAACCAGTTCACCAATAGAAAGCTTAACCAATCAGGAAACTCAAAGTATTCAATGCGACGTCTATAAAAGGCGGCCATATGTATTCCGAGTATTGCCGATCTAATCCGGTTCAGTAGAGTGTCCGATTCGGGAGTGTTAATCTTTGACGTTGTTTCTTTGGACTGATTACTTACTATGCTTTATCCATAACTTATGACGGCCATGGTCAACAGATGCCAAGAGGATACTCTATATTCATGAACATTGTCAACTTTCCCACAATTCGAACCGGGATTTACCTTCACTCTCTAGGAGAGCACTTGTTTTGAACTTTGAGATACAAGTCAAGACAGTCTTAGAAGTGGAACTCATATATCCAATCCATTACTAAAGACGCGGAAAACATGATGTTCCATTTATATCCATAACACTATCCTTTATGGTGTCATGGACACTATCAAGCATGGTGTCTTTACAAAAGCGAAATAAGACCAAACAATGGAGCACTGTTACACTATCTGAGATGGAGCAACCCAATCGGCACTTCCCAGCTATGACAGAGTGTAAAAGTGTCTAGCAACTTTGTGGCGGTTAAATTATTTTCCACCTTACAACCTCTTTAAGTGGCACTATCAGGAATCAGAGTTCTAACTCCATTCGAATTCATTACATTCGCTTATATGATAATAATACCCTCGGAAAAATGTAACCGTAAATTCTACTCCAACAGCTTCTTTTCTCGCGCTTCCCGCCTGTGGAACTCCCTTCCACAAGTCTGCTTTCCCGACAGTTACAATCTCCAGGTGTTTAAATGTAGGGTCAATAGACACCTCCTATCACACTAACTCCCAACTATTCTCACAACACTCTCATCTATCCAACCCTCATTCTCGGTATCCTCACCCGCCTATCACCCACCCTCTGTTATTTCCTATATTTAATCAGCCTTTCTCCACTCTACGTAGCCCCCTGCACAGTAGTGGCAGTGACATGCCTTGCTCGGGGTGAAACGCTTATAAAAAATAAAAAAAAATAATACCCTCCACCTCTTCTTTCACAGCATGAGAGACAATGAAATTCTAAATACAAAACAGAGTTTTGATGTGTCTACGCAGGCTTGTGGGTGTTAAATTATTCTTCACCCGACAACCTCTTTAGAAGGAACGATCGAGTATCGAAGAGCCGTGTTCAAATTCCATTAGAATGCATTACATTCATTTACATGATAATAATACCCACGGAATAATACCATTCACCTCTTCTTTCACAGCATTCTAAATTCATAACTAGGTTGAAAAGACTAGATTATGTCGTTTTGGATGGCAATCTACTGCTGGAAAATCTCCAAGCGACCTTTTCCAATATGTAATATAACAATCTGGCCCCACCCGAGGAAGTGATGCAAGCGATGGTGTTTTCCATTGGTGAAGTGGGCGGCGAAGCGACAAGACAGGTGTTTGTGAAACACATCCTGTCGAAGCCGGAACGGATGTCATTTTGACCTTATTTCCGACAGCAGCGGAAATAACTACAGAGGCAAACAGAACAGGTGTCTCTGAGAATTACGTGGGCGTGCGTGGGCGAGGCAAAACCGGAAGGAAAGTCCCGGTTCCAGAGGATTATATAAAGACCTCGGCACACGGCTTCACCAGAGTAGCAGAGAACGCCGGTGAAGCAGAGAGTAACACCACAGGCAGACTACACTCCCGTCAACCCATTAGAAGCGCGCTCTCTCTATTCTCTGTTCCCTATTCTACACGATTCATCGTCATTAATAAAAATATAACTTATATTTTTATATATATGCGTGTTTGTTGTTTGTCGATATATAACAAATATACCTTCAGCCAGAATAAAAGGGTAGGCGCCAAAATGACTATCTTGCAATCTACAACAGCGCGGACTAAGCGATGATGATTATGCTTTTCCCGCAGAAGAAATGACGCAGGTTTCTAGCTATTCTATCACTATTTTCATGGCAAAAATTCTGGCCACCTTCCACCAGTTCAACTTACCTCATCTGAAGACCCTCCATGCCACGTACCCTAGACAATTGCCTGCTCTTCTTTGCATTGGTCAACCAGCCATGTATTAATATATAGTTCACGCATGAATAAGCAAAGTAATGCATACAAATATATCAGTATTTATAAAACATCTTAACAAAGAAGAATGCTGTCTTGTCATTATTCTATTTACCTTTTGTTTTCTTTTCTTTCTTGATACTACCATCAACAGGTTAATGTCTTTCAAGACAATGACAGTGTCAATCGATGAAAAAAATAATCAATAAATTTACTTTTCTTCAAGTAAGCTCAAACGCCGCCAAATCATTTTATATAAAATATTGGAGCTTTTCTTTCTTTCGCTTTTAATCAGACAAACGAAAATTGATTAGAAATTTGATATTGCCTGCCAGACAGCAAGACATAACAAGTCGATAATACCTTATGGACCATACAATGATAAGAATATCAAACAAACGTGCGTACGGTGACTTTGAATAGAATTCTATTCGACTATCGCTTTAAAAGGCCCAATCTTTTTTTTATGTTAGAGTCAAACAGTTCTTTGTTCATGATGAATGGATGTTCACTTTTTCTAAACAAGCGATTCAGAAACATTCTCAATTTTTGATTTATATTATATATGTATGTCATAATAAATTTTGTCAAATTTAAGACTCAAGAGCCATTCAAGTTATATTACTCGTAAGAAAATCTCCACTATATAAATAGTTGATGTAACTAGAGGCTAAACTTGTCCTCACCTTGGTTAGAATTGTTATCCCCCAGCCACGGGCGTCTTTCCTCCAGGCAGTAGCTCTCTCAGGAGAGGCCTAGTCTCATTGCTGGGCGTTTCAGGCGTCCCCAAAAGGTGGTATTACCGAGGGGAATTTGAAAATTTCGTACGTTGCAGCCGATAGACCCAATGTAAAACTCTTTCTTGAGTCACATCAAGCGAGGACTAAATGGTGGATACTCCTAGTCCTGACATTGAAGTATAACTAGTTAAAGAATAGTAGTGAATACTTGTAGTTAATTATAGCTTACGACATTCTCTTCACTACTATTAGGAAACTAAAACCTGATGTTCTGGATCGAGATAGAAAAACACCGCGGAGTAAAGAAAATATGCAATCATTTTTACTGAACATATTTAAACTTTCTCAAGCATAGTGAATGTGTGGATTTGATATTCTTATAAACTACGATTTGATATTCTTATAAACTACGAGACATTTGATCTATACGATATGCTCAGGGAACATACACACTTTGACTGACTGGGCAGAATGTTATTTAAAGATAGGTGTTTTTTTTCTGCGGAAGCATTAAGGACTCTAGATATAAGTGTCTGGTTTGAGAAATGAGTTGCTAGAATTACAAGAAGGAAGGTCATTTCGCTAAAATCTCTCGTTTAAAAGCTTACTTTCTGCTGCATTACCCGTCGTTACTCTCAAATTTTGAAAGCTACC
This sequence comes from Ascarosepion bandense, assembly GCA_037127315.1. NCBI lineage: Eukaryota > Metazoa > Mollusca > Cephalopoda > Sepiida > Sepiidae > Ascarosepion > Ascarosepion bandense. The sequence continues at coordinate 442,160 of JBBBDQ010002275.1, read as the reverse complement.
GTAATTCCGGTGACCAAAAGCCTTATGACTTTACAGTAGATTTAGGAATTAGTCATAGTTTAGTCGACACAAAGACAGGTTTTGAACGTTAGACCTACTAACTCTATTGTGAGAAAGGTTTCGTTGACCAGAGATTGGCAGCTGATATCGGATCCGAACCAGCTTCAACATCTCAGTGGAAGGGGTGCAAAGTGGCATTCAGTAGCTCAAAAGCCAAACTCGTTATATTCCATCATCACTGATCGCATCCCAAACTACCACAAGTCACAAAATGCATGTTTCATTGCGCCTTAAACTCTCCAGAAACATCAAGTGAAACTCATATAAATGATCCATCGCTACGTATGCAAGAAAAAAAAATCGTCGGTTCCGGGAACTGCTCCGGCACCTCGATGCTTGTCCTTTTGTTATAGAAAATTCTGATCAGACTTAAAATGGAATACTGGTGTCATAGTCAGGTAAGAGCTAAGTATAACTCGTTTTCTATCGGTTATAATATAAATTCTTGTTTAAGCACTCGCCGTGACCTATGTAAGAAAAAATCTCAAGACCAACTTTAACTAAAATTTCTGATAATAAGGAGTTTTTTTTTTACAGGTATCTAGACTATTCCGTTTGTGTCAGCGTGGGAAGTATTATTTACTCTTCAACTGAGCTAACCATTACTCACTTTCCAATCGCGATAGAGTCCAAAGCATCTTCGCGTCCTAATAAGGAACAAATTATTTTCTACCCTCCGAGTTCTCCCTAACAGACAGAGTATGGTAAGCCAGTCACTGCTTTATCGCTATTTTGATGGAAAGTGCTCGGACGAACTGCATTCTTTAAGTTAAGTGCCATACGTTATACAAGCCTGGTCGATCATGTCTCGAAAGAGACATGACTGACTGGGCAGAAAAATATCCCGCAGTAGGTTGCCATTGCTTTCTGCGGTAGACTGGTTGCCGACCAAGGCTATAGAACCCAATCTATCTTGCTATTTAACCCATAACTGGAAGGAATAGACGGATTAATACCTTTCCCAAGGGTATTTGCGCGTAAGTGAATACAATGGATTCAACTGGAATTTGAACTTGGCTCCCCGATTTCTCGTTCCGAGACGATATCCAATGCACCACAATGCACGTTGTACTAAACCACATTCATTTCTTATGTATTTAATTGGTGAGAAGTTAGTTCTACTCGGGCAGCTTCTAGATGGCAATCACTGATCTGTGGAACCGACAACCAAGACGATGCCTTCCCGATGACTAAAATCTTAACCTGTTATATTCTAACTTCATAAACTGTACATATTACTCTGTAACCCTTTAACTCGAATGACTCCTGTGCATTGTAAATAGAAGCAAATTACTTTAAAAATAGATTTAATAAGCTTATCGCAAAGACTATTACTGTCATTATTATAATTGTTTTAAAATAATACCTCAAAATTACTAAAAGCGACAAAAATCTATCTACCATTTATACTTCTGTAACTAAAGATAGAGCTGAATAATATTGATAAAGGTAATATATATATATATATATATATATATATATATATATATATATATATATAATCACATACAAGCATGTTTCGCTGTATCACAGCCCATCAGTGAGGCTAGACATATCCACTTAGTCAAAATATGATATTTAGAACGGCTCATGACTAAGCATAATACACATTCATTGTCTGTTGTGTTTAACAATATATGTTTAGAAAATCATCTGATGCCTCGATACACACACACACACACACATACATATATATATATATATATATTGTAACAAAGTTATAGAACTCGTAGGTTTTTTTTACCTGCTGTTCATGCATTTACTTTTATAAAGAGTGCTCGATACAACGTAGAGCATTATATTGCAATGGTTGATACAATGGTTTATAAATTCATAGTATCACTACACAAAAATTTTCGCGTTTCGAAGCTGCTACGTGCGTTTCTCATCGGGTGATAAGTTGAAAGTTTTTTTCAACTTATCACCCGATGAGAAGCGCACACAGCAGCTTCGAAATGCGAAAAGTTTTGTGTAGTGATACTATGAATTTATAAACCATTGTAACAACCATTACAATATATATATATATATATATATATATATATATATATATATATATATATGTGGTATTTGTGTGCATTCTCGTTCGATGTTCAGCAACTATTTCAGTTTTGTTAGATTAGACTTGGTCTTTAAAATACTCCCATAAAATATATATTTGTGTGAGATCTGATGAACGCGTCTAATCAACCTGTTTGGCAAGATCTCATCAAGGAAAGATCTAACATCGTGTAGGTAGTGTAGGACTGCCCATCTTGCAGAAAAAATAACTCCTCATCTTAAAATTCTTCTCTAATGCTTGGCATGAGATTGTTGCAGTGTGTTTATACATTTTTAGACTACTTTATATATATGTTGGCGATATAACACTTTACAGGGGATATTAAAAATCAACGTGTCGACTGTTTTACCCTTTAAGCGATCATCTGACCATGTTTTTCTCCTCTTTCTGAGAGTTTTATATCTGATCTGTGCAATGCTCCAGTTTTTACCCACTTCTTTCTTTAATGCTGTTTTAGATTATTGCCCGTTGAGTTTTATTAAACTCAACGGGCAATAATCTAAAATTTTATTTCATTTATTAACTATTTTAATTTATATGTATTTTTCTACTAAAGTTCAAATCTCTTCATTTTGAGTCACTGCTAGGAAAGTAAGTTTTAAAGTTAAACACCTCACTCAATAAATACCGGGCCTAATTAATAAAATAACAAATTATCGGCAAACTTCGACTTTATTCATCAGCATAGTCTCCTTCTAGAGAAGAATATGAGAAATTGTATTTGATAAGTTAAAGTAGTTTAAAACTTCTAAAACACTATAAAATTGCTAAGACCAATTACAAGACGTAATTAATAAAAACAAAATTGGATAAAAGTGTACATAACACACTAATATACACAGATGTACTATAAGCGTCTGCGAGTGTTCTTAGCTAGGTTTTGTGTCGAGGTACCCCCGATAAATATCGATAAACGATAATCAAAAGAATCGGGTTAAAGAAGGAGTGGTCCGATTTTAATCAAATTTGATACACTCATAGACAAAGACATAAGAAACAATATTCAGAAGTTTCAAGGTTGCAGTTCTTACAATAGTGCAGAAAATCGATAATATATATATATGTATAAATCGATACCAGGAAATCAAAATTTAACTTACATTCAGTCATTTTTCTTTCAGTCTACGGTTTCGCTTTAACTGGAAACATTTTAGTCTTTTGTGCCAACGTCCAAAGTGTCTGAGCTCCAGGACCATGGATTAGTTTTGAAGCTTTCATTACACCAGAGCAACGCCGGGCTATACTGCTAGTTTTTATATAGTTCGGACCCTTTTTTTTTAGTGGAGCGCGACTTCTTTCGAAATAATAACATAAATCGTCTAGCCTACCCCGATGTTTACAAGCCTGTATCAAGGTGTGTGTGTGTGTGTGTGTATCTATTTTGTTTTTGTCGTGGTGTAAAATTATCGTTCTGAATTTTTCTGTTTTCAAGAGTTAGGTTGTGTTGAATTACATTCTTTCCTTTGTTTTGTTTTTTTTGTTTTTTTCTTTTATGATAATTAGTATGATAGTTTCTTTATGGAATGATATGTCGGCTGGATTGTTCGTATTTTATGGTAAACTAGTAGTATAGTCCGGCGTTAGTCGGGTGTAATGAAACCTTTAACGCCAATCCATGGTCCTGGATGTCAGAATATTTGGACGTTGGCATGAAAAACGTAGGCTGTTGAAAGGTTGATCTCGAAGTCGTAGAACTTACTAAAATGAATGGATGTAAGTCAAATTTTGATTTCCGGTATTGATGTCAAATTATTTTTCGTCGCAAACTGAATTTTGAAGGCTAAATATGTTCTCTGAGTAAATGGTATTATGGCGGAGACTAAGAATTACCATCATATCTACTTAGAGCAAAACCTGAAGCAAAAACCAAAATAAAAGTGTTGAAAACCTGATTTAGATTAAACCTGATAGGATATCAATTTTCAATATCGGAGTCAAATAAGTCATTCAAGAATAAACGAACCTAAGTAAGTCCATGAATACTTATCGTACATATTGGGAGTAAAATTGGAAAAAGTTAGCCATATAAATGTCTGAATATCGGTTTTTGATCAGAGTCGATAGAATATTGGGCGTATCGATTTCTGGTATCGGAGAAAATGAGTCGTCTGAGAAGATCTACTAATGTTTTCGACTAAAAACTATAATTTTACCAAGTTAGAGCAAATTCTGCAGCAAAAACCACTATAAAAGTGCTGAAATCCTGATCTTGATTAGACCTGATCGGATATTAGGGTATCGATTTCCGAGATCGAGGGTGGGGGGTAATCGGAAAAAATAATTAGCCCATGACCTGACCGGAAACCTAAAGAATATTTGTGCGAAGTTTAGTGAGAATCGGATAAAAATTGTGGATTTGTATAAAGGACATAGATACATACATACATACAGACAGACAGACACATCTTGCCTTTTATATATACAGATGTGTCTTGTATTTGTAGCCGTCTGTCACGGATCATATGATATAGTAATTTCGTATTATTGATAGGTATTTGACGTATTTCTTGTGGCTTTATGGTTGTTGTTGGCCATTTAATTTAGCTATTGACGGATAATTGGTGTAACTTTTAATATTCTTTAAAAAACTTTTCTAGAAACTATTCCTCAGATACACTATAAAGAGGAAGTTGGACAAAATGACTGAAACACTTACTACCATAATAGCATAATTTTGAAAATATGATTAAATTGTCAAAGCTTGTCTATTTTTATGTTTGTTGATTAAGTACTAGCTATACTTCCTATTTTGTTAAAATTGAACTTTTAAAGAAATTATTTAAATAAGTTCATTAAAATAAACACACAGGAGAACTACTTTAGAATTTTAAAGGATCAACATCATCCTATGATTAAAGAATTATTTCCAGAGGGAAGTGCCATCTTTCAGGAAGATAATGCAGCCCATCATACTGCTCAGGTTTAACTGAGCGGCACGAGGAAAATTCTAGGGAAGTATCTGGCCATCACAGCCCTTAGATTTCAACATCATTGAACATTTATGGTTCATTTTAAAAAACGAGTGAAGCATCCATATCCTCTACCATCATCACGGAAAGAATCATTCTTCAAATAGATAAAAATTCTTCTAGAAAAAAGTTTTTAATTTGTATGAATCGAACCCACGCAGAATTCAAGATGTAATTACTGCCAATGGTGGTCCTATCCCATATTGAAATAAATTTTTATGTTGCCATTATTAAAAAATTAGCAGTATAGCCCGGCGTTGCTCGAGTGCAATGAAAGCTTTAAAAAACTAATCTATAGTCCTGGAGCTCAGACTCTTTGTACGTTGGCACGAAAGACTAAAAAGCAATAGTTGTTTCCAGTTAAAGCGAAACCATAAACTGAAAGAAAAATGAATGGATGTAAGTCAAATTTTGATTTCCTGGTATCGATATCAACTCAGTTTTTTTCGTTGTAAACTGAATTTTGAAGGCTAAATAAGTCCTCTGAGTAAATGGTATCATGGCTGAGACTAAGAACTACAATTGTACCTACTTAGAGCTAAACCCGAAGCGAAAATTAAAATAAAGGGCTGAAAAACTGATTTTGATCAGACCCGGTATATATTATCAATTTTCTGCACTATTGTAAGAACTGCAACCTTGAAACCTCTGAATATTGTCTCTTATATCTTTGTCTATGAGTGTATCAAATTTGATTAAAATCAGACAATTCCTTCTATAACCCGATTTTTTTGATTATCGATATTTATCGGGGGTACCTCGACACAAAACCTAGCTAAGAACACTCGCAGACGCTTATAGTACAACTGTGTAAATTTCAAGAAAATTGGTTTAGCCGTTTCGGAGTCTATAGGTAACGAACACACACACACACACACACACACACACACACACACACACACACACACACACAATGTTCCATTTATAAATAAGTTTAGATTAAAAAACAAAAACATTGTAGATCTCAATGGTTTCTTTTAAATCTAATAATTTCTGACCTTTCATTTTAATGTGATTTTTCAAAGTGCGGAAAATTGTATTTTAAATGTAATAACTTTTGACGTTTCATTTTAATGTGAGTTTTGAAGTGAGGGAAACTTTTTTAAATTAATAACTTCCGTCGTTACATTCCAATGCTATTTTTCAAAGTACGGAAAACTTTATTTTAAAGGTAAGAATTTTTGTCTTTTCATTTTAATGTGATTTTTTTCAAAGTGAAGGAAACTTTCTTGAACGTTTCATACAACCTTTAATTGAGGACTTCAAGCTCCAAAAATACATTCGAGCTTCACTCTAGTTCATCTAAAAGAAAAGCAAAACGCGCTTAAACGTTCCTATACCTGAAAAGGATGTATGTTTAAGTTTTTACATCTACTTTAAATATAGAAAATTAAACCATTTAAAGAATTCTGTGAATAATATTACCAACAGAACAACAGTTCTATCATTTCACAATAGAACTAAACCTGTTTAAACACTCAAAATGAAAAGCTCTTCTGGAAAAAATGTACAAAAACAATTTTGCAAAATGAACAAAGTTAAAAGAAAACTTAAATGAAAACAATTAAGAAAGAACAGATGCCAGTAAGTGATTAGAGGAATAAATGTTAACAAAAGAAAAACATGGATTCTACATACACATACACACACACACACACATATATATACATACACACAAACACACACATAGATAGATACATAGATAGATAGAAACAAGGCTTAGATAGATAGATAGATAGATAGATAGATAGATAGATAGATAGATAGATAGATAGATAGATAGATGTAACCTGTAACATTGCTTGTAAAAATATATAATACTATAATATTGCATGTGAAGAAAGAAAATGTAATCCTAAGTTTAGAACGACGGAGCGAAAGATATTACTGGTGGTATTATTGTCAATCGCAATGTGAGTTCAGTTAAAAAACAGAGATTAATGTTACAAAACTTGTAAAATCTGAAAAAAAAACTAGCTGAAAATTGAAGAGAATAAAAGGAAAATATATTTTCACAGCCGTGGGCTCTGGGTCAAGCGAGGTCATTTTCTTGAAAATATACACAGTTGTACTATAAGCGACTGCGAGTGTTCTAGGTTTTATGTCGAGGTACCCCCGATAAATATCGATAAACGATAATCAAAAGAATCGGGTTAAAGAAGGAGTGGTCCGATTTTAATCAAATTTGATACACTCATAGACAAAGACATAAGAAACGATAATCAGAAGTTTCAAGGTTGCAGTTCTTACAATAGTGCAGAAAATTTTATATCGATACCAGGAAATGAAAATTTGACTTACATCCATTCATTTTTCTTTCAGTCTACGGTTTCGCTTTAACTGGAAACAACTATTGCTTTTTAGTCTTTCGTGCCAACGTACAAAGAGTCTGAGCTTCAGGACCATTGATTAGTTTTAAAGCTTTCATTACACCTGAGCAACGCCGGGCTATATGGCTAGTTATGTGATAAAGCAGAAACAGATGGAATCTTTGGGCCTTACAGCTGTGGAAGCAAAAAAAATAACGATAGTCAAAACAACTGTCGGAAACTTTTGATGAGGTTAAAAAGGTTAAATTCTGTCTATGAGAATAAAGTGAATTATAAATTTCGCCGGGAAAAGATTTGTAAATTTGAAAACTTGAATGATGTATTCGGGAAGAAGAAAAAAATAAATTACGTCAATAAAACTATTGGTATTTCATTGGCTAAAGCAAAGAAATAAAATCACTCCTTCTCAGGATACGAGCTGGGAGTATTCTCATTGGTTAAAGATTTGATTTACATGGATATCCAGTGTCCGTCATGCACCTACCAAGTGAATTTGGGCACACATGAAAACCAGAGCCGAGAAGGCCATAAACAATTGCAGTTGGACTTTGACTTGAGACCAGTCGAGAAGTAACGACTGAGTGAAAAGTGGTCTCAACCGGGAGCCATGCTGTTTAGGTGACAGCTGCTGCACTGAAGGTAGGGCAACCGTAGAGATAGTGACGGTTGCCGCACCGAGGGGCCAACTGTAGAGACAGTGGCGGTTGCCTTCGATAGCTCCTGACTGAAGATGTGAAGAAACTAAGAGAAGCCTGCTGCCGACGGACTTAAAAGAGTTAAAGTCAAATAACGTGTCTCCGATAGAGTCCTGACTGAAGGTGTATGGAAACAGAAAGAGCCGAGAAAGAGTTAAACTTGAAGAGAGATTGATTGCCGCACCGAGCTAATGTGACAAGACGAATTACCGTCGTCATCGTTTCCAAACACAAAGACCCAACTTCGGCTGTTTTGGTAAGGCTTCGGCGAAAAGCTATGGTAAGACTTAGTTTTGAAACCGTCAAAACTTGAAGAAAAATCTTACGTCTCCGATTGAAGTGAACAACCATTAATCTCAGACAAACCTTCGCTCCGTTGTAAGAATAGGAATTCGACGACTGTTTATTTCTGTTTGTTTTGTTTTTTGTATATAAAGACTTTTCTGCAACTTATCCAGTCGTCATCGAATTTATTTATTTATTTATTTTTGGTGCCGTTCTTTTTTATTTTTATTTTTTATTAACATAATCGTGCACGTGTGTCTGGTATGTTTGAAGTGGTAGAGAAACGTTTACCGGGTTATCGACGTGTCTTCCTTGAGACCAAAATTCACAGCCTGGCCAGGGAAGAACACCGTTATGAGAGACGACGCGAAGACCAGCTACTGTGATGAGGCCAACACGACTAGCGACCCGAGAGACACGTCATAATTGGTGCCGTGTCGACAGAATAAACCCTGACACTGGTTCCGGACATCATCATAATTGTTTTCCGTGACCGGGTTAGACTCAGCCGGACTGATCGCGTCATAAAGATAAATTTGGGAAGTAATCACTTATATGCAGGTTTCATTAAAAATTACAGTCAAGGTATTATGATTAAGCTTTTTATGTAAGTTTTTCATGTGATCTTATGATTTTTTTTCATTTAAGGATATAGATTATATAAAAGTATTTAAATGTTTTGTTTATCCAAGCTACAGTCATTATAAAGGATAGATTTTATATTACGTGTAACAGAATGTATGTAGTTTTATGTATGTTTGTAGTGTAGTGAGTATGTTTTATGTTCCTAACACGGTAAGCACGTTGTTAGCGTTTTCTTAGTTGATATTATAGTGTGTTGGGTTTTTATTTTTCATTTATAATGCTTCAATTATGTTTTAGGATTTTGCACGTGGATGATACCATGATAATTGTGTTGAAAACAAGTATAATTCAGACAGGGTTTCGTAGATCTCCGTGTGCGTTTAAATGAGATTGAAATGCTGCGTGAGCCTTCGTCTGAGTTTCGTAGTTGTGCGTCCGATATAATTATTTACGAAATTGGTTGGATCAAGGACACAGTTCTTCAAGAGGCATATAAATTCTTAAATATTTGTTCGCTGTAAATCTTGCCGCTGAAATGTTATTTCTGATGATGGGGGTAGCCGTTTTAAATTTTGCATAACAGATAATTATATTAATTTTTTTATACTTAACCGTAATAAATTGACTGTAATATTTAATGAAACCTTCATGTGCACGCAGGCGTGTGTGTGTGTATGTGTGTGTGTTTGTGTTTCTGTGTGTTTTTGCGTGTGTGTGATAGACCCAGGTGCCGTCGCACTGTAGAGTTAATTGTGAGAAATTATCTTGGTTTCTTCTCACAGGTGGTCAAAAGTTTAACGAAATAATTACTTCTAGATTCCTGCTAGAATGATATAAACTAAATCGGAACTTTCTTCGTGCACACTTTTCTCGTGAGTCTCTGGATGGACGATTTATTCTATTGACAGTTCACAATAATGTTAACTTACATGCTAACTCGTTGGTTTTTATGCGATGGTCTCTCAAGACGGAATTCTTTTGGATGATATCAGAACAAATCTCAAACAATAAACAGTCAAGAATAGAATTTTTTGTTTCTGATATTAGACAACATTTGGAATGCTGATAGCCGTATGTAATAACAGAATCATCCTGTGAGTAATTTTTATGATGAACCTTCCTCTTTGGTAATTTGAATTTAGGAATTTAAGTGCAGTACCAGATTAGAGTACTAGATTCGTATGCGCGTTGTGGTGCAGTGTATATTGGCTTGGAACGAGAAATCGGAACGCCGAGTTCGAGTTCTTGAATTCCTTGCATTAACTTACGCGTAAATACCCTTGGGAAAGGTATAAATCCATCTCTTTCCTCCAGTGATGGGCTAAATAACAGAACGGATTGGGTTCTATAGCCTTGGCCGTCAACCAGTCTACCGCAGAAAGAAATGGCAACCTACTGCGGAATAATCTTCTGCCCAGTCAGTCATGTCTCTTTCGAGACATGATCGCCCAAGCGTGTTTCACGTATGGCACTTAACTGACTGACTAGATTAGATGTGCGTTGTTGTGCTGTGAATATCGAGAGCCTAGTTAGAATTCTAGTTGAATTCGTTACATTCACTTCGGAGCAAATACTTACATTCCGTTACACGCAAATCATAGAGGAACCAAACATTAAATCAACTGTAATTGAAATGATCAATATCGTCCCAGTAACTATTGCTTCATCAAATAGACTCCCACGCGCGTGCCTCTCTGAATCCTACTATTTAATTTCTTCAAGTGTCAAACGTCATCTATCCTTCTTATACTTATAATTTTCATTTCTTAAAACCAACTATTTCATTCATACAACATACCTCGTTCATTAAGCAAAGACATGCCCGCTTATCATTTCCCTTATTCTTCTGCCATCTATTTAGTTTTGATAGTCATTGTTCCCCTCCGTCCCGCTGCGTTCAGTGGATCAAATCTAAGTGTGTCAAATTTAAATGTGTCAAATCTAAGTGTGTAAAATCCAAGGGTGTCTAATCTAAGTGTGTCAAATCTAAATGTGTCAAATCTAAATGTGTCAAATTTAAATGTGTCAAATTTAAGTGTGTCAAATCTAAATGTGTCAAATCTAAATGAGTCAAATCTAAATGTGCGAAATTTAAATGTGTCAAAACTGTGTCACATCTAAGTGTGTCAAATCTAAATGTGTCAAATCTGAGTGTGTCTAATCTAAATATGTCAAACCTAAGTGTGTCAAATCTAAGTGTTTCTAATCTAAATGTGTCAAATCTAAATGTATCAAATCTAAATGTGCCAAAACTAAATGTGTCTAATCTAAGTGTGTTAAATCTAAATCTGTCAAATCTAAGTGTGTCTAATCTAAACGTGTCAAATCTAAGTGCATCTAATCTAAATGTCTCAAATCTAAGTGTGCCTAATCTGAATGTGTCAAATCTACGTGTGTCAAATCTAAATGTGTCAAATCTGTGGAACTCGCTTCTATATTCTTGCTTTCCTGACGGCTACAAACTCCAGGAATTTAAATGCAATGTCTATACCCATCTCTTAACCAATTAACTCTCGTTCTTTCTATATCACCCTGTATATCTTTTCCTTTCTCTCTACCTTTGCAAAAGTCATCACACCTGTATTCCCATCCTTCTTTCTACATCACTCTGCATATATTTTCCTTTCTCTGTATCTTTGCAACAAGGTGTGTCTAATCTAAATGTGTCAAATCTGTGGAACTCGCTTCAATATTCTTGCTTTCCTGACTGCTACAAACTCCAGGAATTTAAATGCAATGTCAATACCCATCTCTTAACCAATTAACTCTAGTTCTTTCTATATCACCCTGTATATCTTTTCCTTTCTCACTGCCTTTGCAACTGCCATCACACCTGTATTCCCATCCTTCTTGCTACATCACCCTGTATATCTTTTCCTTTCTCTTTACCTTTGCAACTGTCATCACACCTGTATTACCATCCTTCTCTTGCTCCACCATCTGACTCCTCTCCCCACCACTGTAACTGGTTTGTCTTTCTCTTTACTCTCCTCCTATCTAATCTTTTGCTCTTGTGTCCCCTCCTGCACATCATTGACGTTACCGCCTTGCATGGCGTGAAACGGTTAATATATATATATATATATATATATATATATAGTCATCCGCTGACAGATCTGTCTCACTGTATCACAGCTCATCAGTACGGTTAGACTCCGATTGCTTTTAACCCAGGATTGAAACGCGACCGAATTGGCGTCAGTCGGCGATTCTACTTCTGGGCTATGGGCGTTCGGTAGAAGAAGGCAGACTTTTTTAGCGTGTATATTGTCATTATACTCGCCCAATAGCCAGAGTGCTCTAATCCATTACTGAATGAGCGATGCGTGCATGCCAGAGTAGCTACTGTTTTTCAAAGTCTACCATTCTTCCAGAGTGCTCAATCAGGGTGTGATATATATATATATATATATATATATATATATATATATATATATATATAAGAAGTTGTAGAGAGCCACGATAAATTGGTCCCTGACGGGACACAGCATATAGAAGAAATATAAAAATCTTTGAAATAAATGATGTTTTTTTTAAAAATAATTGTTATGTCACTCTAATGAAAATATCCTAATGTTAATTACAACTGTTAATTTGTTTAACCAATGTATGTGCTTATGGTAACTAATAAGTCATTTTCTTCCGCGGAATTAAGTGGCACTTTGCTGTCATGTTTTCCTGGTTTTGTTGTCCAAAGTTCAAATGGGTGGCATTGTATTATTCAGTTCTATTCAAAATCAATCGAATATATATATATATATATATATATATATAAGTATATTCGGCTTTCGATATAGAACAACCACAAAAAGACGGTATCGATTTAGACACACCGGGAACAAATGGGCAAAGACAGGATTCAATTTGTTCTACTTCGGAGTTCAATAACACATTCTCTTTCCGTTAAAAAATAGATATCAACGATTGAATTCTAGAGTATAACATTGTTTCTTTTTATTGTTAATTTTACTGAGAGTTTTACTTCCCATGCTCTTCTGACCATAATGCGTCTATTTTTCTCTTTTGCCATTTTCACAACCAGTCAGCCGTCGTAAATTTGAATGAATATAAGGATTTCTCACTACTATAGTTCATATATATTGGTTGGCTTGATAGATGTTCTAACGAAGTTGTGCATTTTAAATGGTTTTCATAATTGTCACCGTTTCAAAAACTGAATTATTCCTTCCATAGATATATATATATATTAATTAACTATAGCAACAACAATACCAATAGTAACCGAACTAACTCTGCCGAAACTAGTATTAATTAAGCTATAATCTAAATCGTCTTGTAGAACCCACCGAGAAGGAACTCGGAGGGAATAGAAGGGGAAGTAAGAAAAGAAACAAACGAAGTACATGAACAAAAGGTCAAGCACTCGTAAGAAATTTTAATTTAATTTGTCTTTGTCTTTGTTTCCCTTTGAATTTTTATTGTATTTGTTCTGTCACTAACATAAGTAGTTCGTGTAAATTATTTTGCAATTGAAGGTTATTTTCGACTTATACTAACATAAAACTTAGTAAATTTCAGTTCCTCTTTTCTTTTTCTTTTTTTTAATTGGAGTAGATAGTTCTTACTATCACCTGGACTCACACTTCACCTCCTTCTTTTGAACAAGAGTAGAGGTGATCGCCTTGTTTCTTGTTCAGGAAAGGGTTTCCGGTCCATCCCCCCTCTACTATCTTAGTGTTAGTTCAGCTGGAAGCTCATTGCAGTTACGGAGTATGGTGGCGACGTCTTCACATTCTGAGAGTACCGGGTTGGCAGTTTCCTGGTTGATGCTTCCGACTGGTATTTAGTAGCCCGAGCTCTTGCGTAGCGTCTTGAGAGGCTGCTTTGATCAACAGTTGAATAATACCGGGGTTCTTGTAGTGCCATATTGCGCATGGACGGGTGTCCCTGCATGAACGTTCGGTGAGCAACCCCGAGGCCACATTATATTGTAGGCCGCGCCAGTCTCCATCCTTCACATGCTGCAAACAAGTGACCGACTGATTCTATCCTAAGACCTCTCCTTAACTGAATCACTATGGAAAAAAGCAAGCATAATAGCAAAGCTAAACCAGCTAGTCTGAAAACGCCCAAACCAGTCTGCATCTCGTACACTAGCATACGCGGTATCTGCACTAACTTCCTCAGCGTAGATTCATTCCTTCACATTAACTCACCTGATATCTTAGCCCTATGTGAAACTAACCTTAACCCTTCTATCCTCTCTTCTGAGTTTTACGTTCCTGGCTACCTTCCCCTCTTCAGGAAGGACTCCAATGTTCATATGCATGGGCTTGGTGTGTATGTCAGCGAACACCATCCCCCAGCTAGAGTGACATCTCTTGAATCCCCGGATCATTTCTTTCATGTGCTTCCGCCTCTCACTTCTAAGCTCGATTAGCTATCTCTTCTTCTCTACCGCTCCCCTTCCTCCCCTGACTGTTCGTTACTTGACAGCATCTCTGACAATATCGACAAAGCCATTTCTTCCCATTCCGCTGCCCACATATTCGTGTTTGGTGACTTTAACGCCCACCACACCAAGTGGCGGAAGAACTCTGCCACCAACCCTGATGGTGTCCACACCATGAATTTTTCAATCACCCAATCCCTTACGCAAGTGGTGGATTTCCCCACGCGTTTCTCCGACAACCCTAACGGAAGGGACTCACTGCTAGACCTCTGCTTCACTTCCACCCCAGACTCGTGCACTACCAGACAACTCTGCCCACTCGGAAACTCTGACCACACCGTAGTTTCTGTCAACATTTCATTCCACTCCCACCCGACCCAAGAAACCCAGACAAGTAGAATATCCTACCGCTACCAAAGAGCAGACTGGTATTCGTTCCGAGACTTCCTCTGTGATGTCCCATGGAACAACGTTTTTAGTCTTCCCATCGAAGAATGTGCATCCGACGTCTCCTCCTGGGTTAAGGCTGGCATCGATGTCTTCATCCCTGCCAGGAAATTTCGGCTTAAATTCCATTCGTCACCATGGTTGTTTCCCGCTTTCTCGGCCGCCATTGCCCACCGGAATCATTTCTTCCGACTCTATCGTAGCTACGCATCGGACCAAAACAGGCGCCTTTTCGCTTCAGCTCGTAATAAGTGTAAAAAGATATTAACGAATCTAAGATTTTGTTTGCTGCCAGAATGAAGCAACGCATAGCATCCTTAAAGTTTGGCGCCAAAGACTACTGGCGACTCTGTAAAAGAGTACTTAACAAGAGCAAGTCCACAATACCCCCACTAATAAACAAATTCGAGGTCCTTACCTCCCCAGACAAGGCTGAATGCTTTGCCCGCATGTTCTCGAACAATTCGAGTCTGGACTCGTCTGGAGTTTTGACACCCGACTTCTCACCTAGAACCGAGGCACAGCTGAATGATGTCCACATTACACCTTCGCTTGTCTCTAAGATAATCTTAAAACTTTACCCTCACAAAGCGAGCGGTGGTGACGGAATCCCAACCATAATCTTAAAGAAATGTGCCCCTGAAATCTCCTCTGTCCTTTCTAAGCTCTACAACCTCTGCCTATCTGCTTCCTGCTTTCCTGCCAGTTGGAAATCTTCCTCTGTAGTTCCTATATTTAAAAACACTGGAGAACCCTCTGACCCTACAAATTACCGCCCTATCAGCCTTCTTCCGTTCTTTTGCAAAGTGTTCGAAGCCATTATCAACGCAGAGGTGGTTCAGCATCTCACAGCACACAGGCTCCTCTCGGACAAGCAATATTGTTTCCGCTTCACCAGATCTACTGCTGATATGCTAACGACCATCACCGAGCACATATACCAGGCACTCGACAGGAATGGCGAAGCCCGAACCGTTGCATTGGATATATCTAAGGCGTTCGACAGAGTTTGGCATGCTGGCCTTCTATGCAAACTGCGGAGCTATGGTATAACTGGACATTTGTTTGAACTAATCCAGTCTTTCCTCTCTAACTGAACAATGAAGGTGGTATTAAACGGACATGCCTCCCAGAACTACCATACAAACGCAGGTGTCCCTCAAGGTTCTATCCTAGGTCCTACGCTCTTTCTGATATACATTAATGATCTCCCTAATTCTATAAGATCCCAAGTAGGTATGTACGCTGATGACCACACAGTTTACTCTCTCCTCGACCAAAAATCTGGTGTAGGCGATAAAGATAACCTTGCAGCCGAGCTTGAAAAGGACCTCCAATCCGTAGTTGACTGGGGTAAGAAATGGCTGGTAAGCTTTAATGCTTCTAAAACAAAGCTACTATCAATCAACCATCATAGACAATCTTACCTCCCTCCCATTAGCATGGACCAGGCTTGCCTCCCAGAGAGTAAAACACTACGCCTCCTTGGTCTCACACTTTCAGCGGACCTCAAATGGAATGACTATATCGAATCCCGTGCTAAATCCGCTGCTATGAAAGTCGGTTCTCTGTGCAGGACCCGGAAGTTTTTACCGTCTGAATCTATCCTGTACATCTATAAATCTACCATCCGCTCGTGCATTGAATACTGCTGCAATATCTGGTCGGGTGCCCCTGCTATTCTCTTCGGGCTTCCCGACAAGGTACAGCCGAGGGTCTGTAATGTGATCGATACCGACTTGGCAGACCGCCTGCAGTCTCTCTCTCACCGGCACGGCGTGGCTTCCCTGTGTCTCTTCTATAAATATTTTCATGGCCTCTGCCCCGATGAACTGAGATCACTGGTGCCCCCTAGATATGAATTTGCACGAGAAACTAGATTGGCAGCTAGATCCCACCCTTTTACAGTGAAACCGATAAAATGCAACCGCAACTTCTACTCCAACAGTTTCGTTTCTCGCACTTCCCGGCTGTGGAATTCCCTTCCACACGGTTGCTTCTCCGACGGCTACAATCTCCAGGAGTTTAAATGTAAGGTCAATAGACACCTCCTAAAACGCTAACTTTCATCTATTCTCTCAAACACTCTCACCATCTAACCAACCCTCGTTCTCGGTACCCATTCTAACTCCCTCCTTCTAACATTTCCTATATCTAACCATCCTTCCCCATCACCCCATCGACCCTATGTAACCCCCCTGCGCGACAGTGGCAGTGGAATGCATTGCTCAGGGTGAAACGATTAAAAAAAAAAAAAAAGACGAAAACCCAAACACTAAAGTGCTCAATACGAAAGTAGAGCAAACAAGGACAGAAAATCTGAGTGAGCTCCAACAACCTACTACGGTTTCGCTTAACGGCTCCTTAGGGAAAGGAGCCTTTAGGCGAAACCGTAGTAGGTTGTTGGCTCTCGCTCAGATTTTCTGTCTATATATATATATATATATGTAGGTATAAATGTCCAGTCCGTAAACGGTGAGGATAATCCAACAAGATTAACTTAATATAAAATATTCAGTGTTATATCTATATAGAGAACTTAATGGATGTTATCCAGCGCAAATTATATTTTAAAGGAAAACTCAATACAAGATTATTTCATCAGACCTTACCATATTCCTTAGATCTGGTACAAAAATTTTCGGAAAAATCATTTGTACCAGATGGAAGGAATATTGTAAGGTCTGATGAAATAAACTAATTAGCTCATAGAATGAACTATAGATTATAACCACTTGAAATGTCGTGTTGGGTTTTCTTTTATATATATATATATATAATTTTTTTTTGTTTCAACATTATTTTTAATGGATACTCGTTTTGAGTGGATAATGTTTATATGTTTCTTTTTATTTAATTAAACATTCTATTTATATATATCTATTAGCCTGGATAATTGAGAAATATTTTTAAGAAAATATGCGTCCCCTGGCAGGATAAAAACCAGTGTCTCCTAGAGGAAACCATCAATTGATCTGACGTGCCTTAGACCGCTTGACTACGAAGAATTTGCTGTTAGACATAGTTCAAATTAAACATTTAAGCACATAATTTCCTGATTTTTCGTAATATTCATATCGCCTCTCTTTGGAGACCTAGAGATGGTGTAATGGTTTGCAAGCTTGTCTCTCAGGAATCATTTCAACTCAGTTGTGAGTTCGATCTTCACTGGGTGTCTCTTGCTTTCGGCTCTGTTCCACATCTAAGCTACACTTAGAAAATCACCATATCTGTTCTATTTTCGTATGTTTTCCTTACGAGATTTTTCGATTAATCATGCTCGTATATGCATACAAATATACCGTTTCATTATATGAAAAACAGAATATCTACACAAATACTAGTATCCATTAAAAATAATGTTTAAAAAATTAAATTATAAATATGTCACAGTTAATATGTTTCGTAACTAAGTTGTCTTTGTATGCAATTGCTTGTATTAGGATACGAAAACATAGCTGATATGAATATTACGAAAAATCAGAAACTTATGTGTTTATAAGGCTTGATTCGAGATTTGTCAAACTGGAAATCCTGCATGATCTATCAGTCTAAGACGGGGACGCAGGTTCAAATCCTGTC
This sequence comes from Ascarosepion bandense, assembly GCA_037127315.1. Taxonomy (NCBI): domain Eukaryota; kingdom Metazoa; phylum Mollusca; class Cephalopoda; order Sepiida; family Sepiidae; genus Ascarosepion; species Ascarosepion bandense. The sequence goes on along the minus strand of JBBBDQ010002275.1, from coordinate 423,732 downwards.
GGAGGACGCATATTGTTCTAACATGATTTTTCGATTATTCAGGTCGGTAGACATAAATAAATATACTGCTTAATTATATAAAACAGAGTATATGTATCTACTCAGATATGAGTATCAATTAAAATAATGTTTAAACAAATAAATTAGAAATATGTCGGAGTTAATCCATTTTGTAAAATTTCGTATCTATCTATCTATCTATCTATCTATCTATATTATATCTATATATATAGAGAGAGATATGTAAATACATAAATATTTGGTAAAAGTAAATCAATAAATATACATTTAATAATAAAACAAAGCTTCTGCTTGAATATGAATATCCATTACAAATAAATTATATATATATAAGTGTGTATGTGTGTGTGTGTGTGTGTGTGTGTGTACTTGTGTTCGTAGTCCTCTTCAAAAAAGACCTTTTTCATCTAACTTATTCAAACTGATATTATTCCCATTCTCCAATGTATAAATTAACTAAATATACCAGTTATTTTGATCTTGGACCTTGGCTATGCCTGCCTCAAGAGCCATGTAATTTTATTGTTGATGTTTTTAAAAAAACGCTGCGAAATGCGGGATATTATGTCCTTTTTTTATTGTAGCTTCTCAGAGGTTGATTCTATCGCACTGAAAATGGTACCAAATGAAAGCTAATAAAATTTCCTTGCATATGGTGTCAAACACAAGAACACCTGTGTAAATTCTAACTAATCTTAATGCACAAATATACATAATTTTGATGATAGGAAATGATGACGTCATATGATACGTAACTTTGTCTAAAAGTTCCTCTTAATGCACATGTTTAACATATTACATTAAGGAATAATTTCAAACTAATTATGTTTTATCTCTTCATTTCAGATTGTTTGTAAACTGCTGACATCTTGGCATCTCTAAGACAACTACACAGCGGTCAGTGATACAAGTGAATGGGATGAACCAAATGAGAAGAAAAGAAAAGTGGTAAGTTATAGCTGTATAAACTACTAGCAGTATGACCCGGCGTTGTCCGGGTGTAATGAAAGCTTTAAAACTAGTCCATGGTCCTGGAGCTCAGACACTTAGGACGTTGGCACGAAAGACTAAAAAACAATAGTTGTTTCCAGTTAAAGCGAAACCGTAGATTGAAAGAAAAATGAATGGATGTAAGTCAAATTTTGATTTCCTGCTATCGATATCAAATAACTCTTTTCGTCGTAAACTGAGTTTTGAAGGCTAAATATGTCCCCTGAGTAAATGGTATCATGGCTGAGACTAAGAACTACAATTATACCTACTTAGAGCCAAATAAGGAAGCAAAAACTAAAATAAACGGGCTGAAAAAATAGACATACAGGCAAATAAACAAACACACACACACACACACAAACATCTTGCCTTCTATATATATATATATATATATATATATATATATATATATATTATCGATTTGCTGCACTATTGTAAGAATTGCAACCTTGAAACTTCTGAATATCTTTTCTCATGTTTTTTGAAAAACGTCAACAATAAAATTACATGGCTCTTGAGGCAGGCATAGCCAAGATCCAAGACCAAAGTAACTGGTATATTTAGTTAATGGAGAATGGGGTTAATTGGAGAATGGGGATAATATCAGTTTGCATAAATTTGATGAAAAAGGTCTTTTTTGAAGAGGTTTATTACATGCGTGTGCGTATTTCTCTGTAAAACCAACACAAAGTCTGCCAATGTAAAAAAAAAAAAATAAATAAAACAAAGAGAAAAACCAACAAAAAAAGGGAAAAGTAGACATACATAGAGGAGAGATAACCAAAATGCAGACACCCACCTAAACAATAAAAGATCGTTTATAGTATCGAAAAGATACTGACTTAACTATAATGCTACCCAGTGAAACCTCTAAAAAAGATATAAATTTCAGACCGCTTATACGTATGTACACACACACACGCGCGCACACACACACACACACGTATATATATATATATATATATATATATACGTTGCACTACCTACGTCTGTGATACGACTCAGTTTCATGTGTTATGCAATCATCAGGTGCATATTTTAAACTGGCAGTTTAATAGATTTGAATTCACTTGATGTTCATGGGAATTAAATCTTACAGTGTAAAGTTACTGCTTTTTGTAACAACAAGATTAAAAATTCAAATATATTTAGATTGCATGTAGATAAAAATAAATATTAAAATTGAAAATTAAAATATAAAATAAAATATAATATAGATGTAAAAATATAAAAAATGCATGAAAAATTGAAATCTTCTAATTTAAATATATATAAAAAATCAAAACATTTAGATTTCAAACTGGGTAATGCTATATGCAATAAAACTATTTCACTTTAACCTTGAGATAACGACAATAAGATTATTCATTGGTAAGCTAGAGATAAACTCATGTGAACGATCCTCGTGTGAAGGATGTGCGTTGTAGTGCAATGGGTATTGACTCGGAGCGACAAATCGAGGAGCCGTGTTCGATTTCCAGTTGAATTCGTTGCATTCGCCTACGCACAAATACCATTAGGAAAGGTATTAATCAGTCTCTTTCCTCCAGTTATGGGTTAAATAATAGGACAGATTGGGTTCTATAGCTTTGCCTGGCAAACCAGTCGACCGCAGAAAGCAATGGCAACCTATTGCATGATAATCTTCTGTCCAGTCAGTTATGTTTCTTTCGAGACATGATCGCCAAAAGAGTGTATAACGTATGGCACTTAACTGACTGAATGGTCCTTAATGAAATGAATAAATCTGATCAGATCATCTATTAGATTTTGATGAAGATAAGGTGTTATAAAAAAAATTAAAAATTCAGTTATGTTTGACTAAGCATTGAAAACGATGTAACAATTCCTTACTTTTCTGCACACCCAGGCTAAGTTAGTACCTTCACGCCAATTAGTCATGAGAAATTATTGAACGAAACGTCAACTTTCGTTCCATTCATGAATTGAGTTTATATTCTACATGCTAAACAGAGAGATGTGTCTATCAAAGCGTTACCCTCGAAAAATAAAAGAAACAAATTTAAACAACAACCAACCTAATGAGCCAATATTTATCATCCAAATTTTGATGAACAGAGCGAGAGGAAGAATCCGACCCGAAAGAGGAAAACAACAGAGCGGGTTCATCAAAAATACTGGAACAATGAATACAATATTTATGCTCAGAATTATATCACAAAATAGATATATAAATGCAGAAGAACGTGTACCTGTGTTTTATAGCTTATGTAAAAGCATAAATCATATAACAAAGAGCTGCTGAAACTCTTAAGTAACCTTGCCATGTTTGGGAAGGATGTAAATTTATTTATAAATGGAACTTTGTCTGTGTGTGTGCATGTGTGTGTGTGTGTGTCTGTGCGTGTCCGTTACCTATAGAAACGGCTAAACCGAATTTTCTTGAAAATTTATACAGTTGTACTATAAGCGTCTGCGAGTGTTCTTAGCTAGGTTTTGTGTCTAGGTACCTCCGATAAATATCGAAAATCGATAATCGAAAAAATCGGGTTATAGAAGGAGTGGTCCGATTTTAATCAAATTTGATACACTCATAAACAAAGACATGAGAAACGATATTCAGAGGTTTCAACGTTGCAGTTCGTACAATAGTGCAGAAAATCGATAATATATATATAAAAGGCAAGATGTTTGTGTGTGTGTGTGTTTATATGACTGTATATCTGTATTTTTTTCATCCCTTTAATTTTATTTTTTGCTTCGGGTTTGACTCTAAGTAGGTATAATTGTAGTTCTTGGTCTCAGCTATGATACCATTTACTCAGAGGACTTATTTAGCCTTCAAAATTCAATTAACGACGAAATAAACTTATTTGATATCGATACCAGGAAATGAAAATTTGACTTACATTCATTCATTTTTCTTTCAGTCTACGGTTTCGCTTTAACTGGAAAGAACTATTGCTTTATAGTCTTTCGTGTTAACGTCCAAAGAGTCTGAGCTCCATGACCATGGTTTAGTTTTAAAGCTTTCATTACACCCGAGCAACGCCGGGCTATACTTCTAGTATTAAAATAAAGCAGACCATGTATTAGAAGAAAACCAGATGCATAAATATAAAAAATGAATTCAGTGAATATTTTATATTATGTGTTCTGACAATTTACATAATTTAATCTCAACAGACCTGACTTTTACAATTGAGACATACCCTGCCGCTTACACAAGGGTGACTCATCCATATTCCGTTCATATTCCCTTAGTAAAAATTAAATGCCACCTTTGAAACTTATCTTGAAGAACTTCTGCTTTGTGAAGTAGGCCACGGTAGAATGTTTCCCATTGAGTAACATTTTGATCACTTCTGCAGGTATCCGTTACCTTTTTTACATAAACCCATTTCATTTTTGCCTTATCCTACATTCATACAACATATTAATCCTCTACCTTGGATGTCTTCTGGGCCTTCTTTAATGTAAGCGTTAGTATAAAAAGAAATTTCTACTATAGTAATTCGACCTAAATATTTTATGAAAATGTTTGAATCATATTTATTAGTCGTGTCGCTATCATTTTACAGATACAAATCCTGTAATCAGAATTTTTACAACTGAAGACAAATTTAACAATTGTTCAAATTATCGTTTGTGTTTCTATCTCATCGTTTTACAATGTTGGTTTTTGGTAGGTGGTAGAAAAAAATTCAAATATTTGGGAAGTGTTTTGACAGAGGATGGAAAATGCGATACGGAGATCCAAAGACGCATTGGCATGACCAAAGACGCATTTCAGAAGCTAGCCAGAGTACTGAAAGACAGGAAAATCTCATTAGAAACAAAGAAAAGAATGCTGGATGACTATGTAATATCTGTCCTTCTTTATGGAAATGAATGTTGGACGATCTCATCAAAGATGAAGGAGAGGCTTGAGGCAGTAGAAATGTGGTTTTACAGAAGGATGCTGAGGATACCATGAACAGAGCACATGTGCAACGATGAGGTGCTGGAAAGCATGCAAAAGTGAAGAAAACTGATAATAAATATCAGGAAGAGACAAATGAGGTTTTTCTGACACGTAATGAGGAAGGAAGGCCTGGAGAACTTGATACACCCAGGCCGGGTAAATGGAAGAAGAGACAGGGGAAAGCAGCACGAGACGTACGTGTTAGGTCTGAGCAAATGGTTGACGGAGCGGAGCTTGGAAGTGAAACCAAAAGAAAATTTACTGAGAGCAACAAGAGACAGAGTCAAGTGGAAGTCCATGAACGCCTACGTCCTGAAAGGAAACGGCACAAGAAGAAGAAGAAGAAGAAGAAGAAGAATGTTTTATTAAAAAAAACAGTAAGAAACATATATCTGCAAGTATGGTCCATCGCCGGCTACTAGAAGAATAAGAATAAGAAGAGAAAAGTTTTGAAGGGCTTACATCTTTTTAAATTTTAACAATAGCTATTTCCGTACCCAATCGTTACTTGGGTCACCAATTTTCAGCGGGGTCACCTTTTATTTTATTGATGAAGAGAGGTTTTAAGGGTTAATGTAAAGATATATTTATGTTCCTGAAAGAAATATTTGTGTAAATGAGGTAGTGTAGAGATAATATATGTAAGCCAACGAAATCTTTCTCAAGGAAGCGATAGGAATAAAAATAAACATAATTTTGTAGGATTAGCAACACTATTTTTATTTTAGTCAGTCAGTTAAGTGCCATACACGATACATGCTTGGGCGATCATGTCTCGAAAGAGACATGACTGACTGGGCAGAAGATTATCCATCAGTAGGGTGCCATTACATTCCGCTGTACACTGGTTGCCAGCCTAAGCTATAGAACACAATCTGTCCTGTTATTTAACCCATAACTGGAGGAAAGAGACTGATTAATACCTTTCCCAAAGGTATTTGTGAGTAAGTGAAAGCCATGAATTTAACTGGAATACGAACTCGGCTCCCCAATTTGTCATTCCGAGTCGATATCCACTGCACCACAACCCACATTGCAATGTCTTTTTGAAAAATATATTTCTCGCTTGGTAGCTTCATCAGCTCATAGTACTCGAATATAATGCTGTGTATAATGCTATACGAGGTTTTTGGAAACGAAGGTGATCGTCAGAGGCTTAACTAGATATGTCATTAAACAGAAACCCAGATGTTGTACTCGTATATTTTATACTACTCGAAGACACGATGGGAGCGACTTGCATAGAAATCGGAGAGACGAGTTCGAATTTTGGTTCATTACGTTTACTTACGTGTTATTACCCTTCGGAATGGTGTGAATCCGTCTCTTCTTTCTTTATTATTATGTGTAATTGTTCACTAGTATGGTAAAATGATGGATTGAGGAATCGGAGAGCAGAGTTCCATTTCCAGTTGAGTTTATTTCATTTACTCACGTGCTAATATTCTTAGAAAATGTATGAATCCAACTCTTCTTTCTTTCTTATTATCATTATTTCTTATTATTATGTGTGCTTGTTAGCTAGTAGGGTAAAGGGATAGATTGAGGAAACAGAGATCGGGGTTCGAATTCCAGTTGAGTTGATTACATTCGCTTACGTGCTAATATTTTTAGAAAATGTATGAATCCATCTTTTTTTTATTTCCTGTTAATATGTGGGCTTGTTAGCTGGTATAGTAAAGTGATGAAATGAGGAATCAGAGAGCGGAGTTCAAATTCCAGTTGAGTTCATTTACATACGTGCTAATATTCTTAGAAAATATTTGAATTCATCTTTATTTCTTATTGTTATGTACGCTTGTTAGCTAGTACGGTAAAGTGAGGGATTGAGGAATTAGAGAGCCGAGTTCGAATTCCAGTTGAGGTCATTTCATTTACTTACGTGTTAATATTCTTGGGAAATGTATGAATCCAACTCTGCTTTCTTACTTTCTTTCTGATTATCATGTGAGCTTATTAAGAGACACGGTGGAGGAATAAGCTACTGCTAGAATCAAGGAATTGGAGAGCAGAGTTTGAAATTCAGTCGAGTTCATCACATTCGCTTACATGCTATTGCCATTGAAAAGGTACAAATCCACCTCTTCTCCCTACAGCTGTGGGAAAATAGCAGGATCGACTGTGTCCTTTAATTTTGTTTGGCGACTAGTTTAGGAGAAAGAATGTTTTATTCAAACCAGCTGGAGACTATCTTACCCAGTAAACACCTGGAAACACCTGGAAATCGTGTACTAAATGAAAACAAACCAGTTCATGCAGGAATATTTTGTCAACAAGTATAAACATTGCCTAATATTTGAGAAAAAAAACACCCATCATTTCTTTAATAGGTAATAATTTCAAGATCTTTAGAGGTAAAATTATTAATTGTGAAGTGGTTAAAACTGATATGAAATATTTAATTGCATCTGAATCTGAAATAGTTTATGCTTGAAGGATCGACAATTTTTCAGAAAAGTAGGATTATGTTATCTCTAATGAAGGGAAATTTTATTTGAAAAAATATATCAATTAAAACCAAAGAAAATTGTTCCATCTTAATTGCAACATGACACTCACATTCCAATATGAGGCTAGTTGATAAATTAGGTTTCTATCTATATATTCTACAAAGGTGTAACATATTTTAACCATATAATTCAATAGATATACGAAAGAATTGAACTGTCATTGGTTAGAAATTGAATAAAGTGTTATTGAAAATTGTTAAAATCTATTGCTAGTAATTATACTATAAAATTGCATTGAACATTAAAATGAAGAATATTAGAGGAATTAATTTTTTATTGAGGAAAAAAGGCACGTGTGTAACAGACGTATCTGCAAAGAAGCCCAACCAGATAAGAATTTTTGTCCTTTACTAAGATTTTGAGAAGTGAGTCAGGTATGGTGTTTTCAATCAACTCTAGTTACATGCACAATTGTTTTCAAATTTGAGAATATTAGACAGAAAGTAAAGAATCAGTCAGTTAAGTGCCATAGGTGATACAAGCTTAATATTTTCCCATAGTAGGTTGCCATTACTTTCCCCGGTAGACTGGTTGCCAATCTCTCCTGCTATTTAACACATAGGTGGAAGTAGAAGAGAAGGAGTTAGCCATGATCTTCATCGAGTGACGAGCCGAGTGATTCCCCCTTCCAGGTTTTTTCGTGGTTTCTTTGTGCGGTTTGGGAGAAAATAAAAGGTGTAGGAGGATGTGCTTCAGAAGTGCCGAGAACCACCGTCACTCGCTGGACGGAGGCGAAAATGTTAGCATCGCCGGTCAGGCTGCTGCGCCTCGCGATCGGTACTTGGGAATTTATTTATTTCAGTGAATGCAACTGGAATTCGAACACTGTGCTCCGATTTCTCCCTCCAGGACAATATCCACTGTACCACAATGCACCTCCTCTGCACCAAAACGCCCATCCTATTGAAAATAAATAACTTATTTGGTTCTTTAACTTTACTGATCTGTGATGTGGTGTTTGATTCCAAATTAAAAATAAAGAAGCGTCATATACAGCTTAAGTCTAATGCCGTTGTGAAGACTCTATTTTCTGAAAGGTTATGTGAAAGGCAGCAAGGACGAAGCAAAAAGACACAAAATTCTATAGAATATTCTATAAATACGACTCAATATAACAGATAATAAAAAAGAGGGCATAACCCCCCCTCCCAAAAAAAAAAAGCTATGCGAAGAAAATGAGAGGTGAAAGAAATAGATTGAATATTTTACGGAATATTAAAATGATAAGAAAAGAAATAAAAGATATGTAGATGCTAAAACGATATTGGAAAAAGAGCTGACAAAAGTGACGCAAACTACAGGAAAATGTCTGAGAAAAACTAATGGCATCAATTCGAAAAATATATTCAATGACAAAATATTGGTCAACGGGTTATGCCTACTTACCATCAATATAATGGTGTGTTTGAACCTGAAATATCCATTGCGGTATATGTTGTGTAATGTGTCCAGCCATGTTGTTTTAATTGCTTAAAAATGTTAGAATTGTTCAAATATAGTGTCAAGCATTATAAAAGCGAATTTGGGGTGTAACCAACATACATATTATTTATTCAATCTCCCAAAGGGCACTTGAATTTGTATGCACAAGTTTGTTCTTGCTTGTAAATGATCCATGTAAACAAAAACAGGCTGTCATTATTGTTTGACCGTAAAATTGTTATACCATAACTGACATCTTCGAAAATGGTTTATTTAAGCCGAAAGCTTAGATTGATTTATAAAAATTAATTAGGCATCAGTATTGTAATTTTCTTTCTTTATTTAATGACAATGCTATTAACTTATCAGACAATATGAAAGATTTACATAACATAGATAGACAAAACATGTCTTTATTATTTAATGAAATATCAATGACAAAATGCTGGCTAAATGCGCGCGCACACACACACACACACACACACACTATATATATATATATATATATATATATATATATATATATATATATATATAGTGATGATCATCCACGTATAAAAGTTTTGAATTTAAAAATGTACTTTTTTTTAACAGTATTTGTTTATTTTTATTATATTTTATATTTCAGACCGTCCTCGGTCCTTCATCAGAAACAAGTGATTTTTAAATTTGAATTAGATTTTTAAATTCAAAACTTTTTATTAATATTCTTTCCTATATATATATATATATATATATATATATATATATATATATATATGCATAAAAAAATTTCATCTTAATTAGATGTATCAAATTAAGGGTTTTTTTTAAAATCTCATATGAGCTGATTATAATGTTGCTTGCTACTGAGCAACGGCTAAGTAGTGATTCTGTTCTTGTTACTGCCTTACTAATAATGAACTAAATTCCATTAGGCGCCTTGCGATAAAACAAACATTCGCAGTTAATTTAATAAAGTGTTTAAAATGTAAATTCAAAAGCTCCTTAATGTTCTCTACCTGTAATATCTGTCTTGCCAATATTATTAAATATACAAACCTAGAATGAATCAGTATAATTAGCTAGCCTCGCCAAAGTATAATAGTTATCACTCTTAGAATTTTTCTAACTCTATTGTGTTCCTTTGCTGGGACCGGACATCAGCTTACGACTTCATTAACATGGATCTGAACATGAAATCACAAAAAACTCGATTATAGATGCTAACAGTCGCTATATATATAAGAAGATTTTACACGAATAATTTGTATAAAAGCTTCTGTATAATAAAGACAGAAGCTGATGATAGTCTGTCTGAAATATGCCCACACTTCCGATTTACCAAGAAATAACGTGTCTGTCTAAATTTTTATTTATATTTGCTCTATATGTATCTATATATATTTAGACCTCTCATAGAGAATTATCCTACCACATATCTACACCGCATGCTTATATATATATATATATATATATATATATATATATATATATATATATATACTGAATATTATAGCTAGACTTCAAAGAACTTGGTTTTATCTAGTAAATGTCCTCTGTAATTAAGATGATCAACCATCTTTTTGGTTTTGTTGACCATGATTAAGATAATAATTTTCCATCAGCCTAATGTGATTTAGAAAATCCCGTGGTGTTCGCTTAGTTAGGCATAAATCCAAAGCCAAGCTAACAGCACCAGAAAAATATATTTTTCCCGGGCAATGTTGGGTGGTCCTGACTTGGATAACTTTTTCCTTTTAACCATATATCCATGCAGTCAATATGCTTGCTTTTTTCAACGGATAACCAAATCTTCCCAGGATATAAGGACAAAGTTAGGCATGGATCTTTCCTAATGGAATCTTTATAAAGTTTTCCGTGCTTTCAACTCAGTGCCATTCATAGATTATTATAGCAGGAAAAAAAAGCTATGCTCTTAATGCATCTATGTCGACGTGGAGAAAGGACATTGGAGCGTGATAATTCATACTGTGTCATAACCACAAGATATGCTTGTACATTCCGAATAGGTACGGGTTTCATAAATGGCATTAAAATACAGTCTGACTGAAAAGTAATTCCCAATTTTAAAATATTTATAATTTATTTATGAACTATAATTTTTTTAATGAGAAAATGATATAACAGGAAATCGTTTATTTTGAGGTTTTATTTAAAATTCGATATTGGCACCAGATTTCGCAAAACGCTTCTTAAGCAGCCCAAGAATTTCGCCAACATATTTTATCAGGAACAGAATTTTATCAGTGAAATGGAAGACATAATTTCTTGTATTCGTCCTTCCAACGTCATGATTTGGTATAGTAAACGTTTTTTTTTAACCAACTCATTTGAAAAGTCAGTCAGTTAGTTAAGTGCCATACGTGATACACGCTTGGGCGATCATGTCTCGAAAGAGACATGACTGACTGGGCAATCTGTCCTGCTATTTAGCCCATAACTGGAGGGAAGAGACGGATTAATACCTTTCCCAAGGGTATTTGCGCGTAAGTGAATACAATGGATTCAGCTGAAATTCGAACTCGGCTCCTCGGTTTCTTGTCCCGAGCCGATATCCACTGTACCACAACCCACATCCACATTTGAAAAGTGACAGGGCGTTAAATAAGGACTTCTGGCTGGTCAGTAAGTTAAATGCCATATGTGATACACGCTTGTTTCGATCATGCCTCAAAAGAGACATGACTGACTGGGCAGAAGATTATCATGCAATAGGTTGCGATTGCTTTCTAGGGTAGACTGGTTTCCAGCCAAGGCTATAGAACCCAATCTGTCCTGTTACTTAAACATAACTAGAGGGAAGAGACTGATTAATACCTTTCTCAGGGGTATTTGCGTGTAAGTGAATGCAAGCAATTTCAATCCGAATTCGAACTCGGCTCTCCGATTTCTCCACTGCACCACAACGCACATCACTGGCTGGTCACTCCTACACCAAATAGGGAGTTACTTTTCAATAAAGCTGTATTCATCCAACTTAGGAGTCTGCATTCCACTAAACCCTAACATTTTTTGACCAAAAATATCCATCTGCAATCTTAAGATTATTTTATTTTAAAAATGTAAAAAATAGATGATCATTCAAATCGCGCTGATACGATTATTTCTTTGCTGTTTTGAATTAAGTTAAGCATGATTAAGATCCTCACAGGTTTCATTAAAAAAAGCAGTTCTGTTATATTGTTAACAGCGTCTAAGAAACATTTTTCGGAAATATTGGATATTTTCAGCGGGCAGTAAAAAAGTTTGCTTAGCGTAGAGAAGGAAAAAATAATGTAGTTAGTGTAGCGGTGATTGCTTCCGCCTTGAACTTCTGTTATTGGTGTGTCCTTTCAGAAAGTTGGCAATTATGACATTTCGCAAGATTCTATTGTTTGCATCGCTAAAATGCCTCTCCCAGTCCTCGTTCAGCTATCGATTTTCACAAACTAATTATGTATGCCATTCAATGTTTGGTTCTCTTCTTCTTGCCTTAAATAAGTAATGCGAGTGTCAAATTCTCCACACCTTCCAGCCTCATATATCTCACATATTTCAACTAGTTCTGATTGTAATTAAAAATATTTTTTAATTCCTCATAATATCCTCCTTGCTCACATATTCTGTCAATAACAGTATCAAGATCTTGATTTATGAGACATCACGCTAAAAACCGGTTCTCATAAGATCACCGAAGCCTGGTCAGTACTTAGATAACCGTTCATGTTGTAAGATCCCATGTGTGGTTGTTGTAATTGTGAGGTCGAAATTGTTAAAAAATCTTAAAATATATAAATATTTTCTGGCTTTTAATATCTTACAAAACACTTACAGAATATGTGAGCACGGTGGATATTTTGAGGAGGATTAAATAGCAGAAAAGATTCTATTCTATAGACTTGTCTGGCAAATTAAGGTAAAAGGAGGAGTCAATTTTTTGGTGAAAAGATTTTAAGGCCATAGAGGAAGATTGTAATTACAGAACGATTTAGAGCGTTTTTCTAAAGAAATTTTCTTTGATTTTAAATAGTCAAAAATGTATACTAGCAGCCAACCGCTTGCATACGATAATGAGTTCAACAGCGACACAAATATAGAAAGAGCAGTATGCGTCTTCGCAAACTTCCGCTGTCTTCCAACTTCTGGCATTTTCTGCGTGTGCTCAAACTCTCCCCAGCTGCCCTTTTGCTAGTCAAGCGTCACCGTTGAAGAACAAAAGTATAAGATAATATTTTATATATACGTGTTCCGCGTTGTTTTCCAGCGACAGTACATAACATTCAAGGTTATTCGATACTTGGATGGTTAGGATTACTGAAAGGAAAAGCTCGTAGAAGGACACTTTAATGGAATCGTTAGTGACAGGGGTATGTGCATAGGCAGAGATGAGAAAGTACCATGCACTTCCGCTAATGGCAATGCGGATGAGGTTGTGCTGACCTATGAGTGTGGTTTTTACGGTAAAACCGACCTCGTGAATGCATTGCTCACATGCTTCGTTAACTTTCCAAAAGACCCAATCGTTGCATCCAAATCTAGTTTTATTAGCAGTAAATCAGCAACACTGATGTCGAAACGGACCATCTCACGACACATAAATGCTGTTCTGTTTCTGGGTTTTCCGTGTCCTTGAATATTCATACTCCGATAGTGAAGGGGATAGTGAAGGGGCTGAAAGCAACATAGGTTTTGCCAGTGTAAGATCTTGTGTTTCGACCACAAGAATGGGTCACTAGTTAGGTAATCAGACGTATTCGCGACGACCGATGGTTACTCAATCTTTTCTATGTAGTTTCCCCACATGTTGTGTGCTGCAGAAATCCTAAATACGCCAGCGCCGTCACGAGTCCAGCTACAAAATCCTTGCGTCATTGCAGGCTACCAAACTTTGTAGGGAACAGCAGCATTCATACTTCGAGACGACAGCGTTGATTCAAACTGGCGTGTCTCAGTGCTCCTACTATCTAGAAATTTATCTTCTGCTTACGGCTATAATTTTTACTTTTTAGTGTTTTACACGTCGAACACTTCGGACATTTTAGTAAGTTCAGATTATTTCTAGATAGGAAATATCACGAGATTTCACAAAGATTTTGCATAAATACGACAGACACATTGTTTCTATTTTCGGTAAAAACCGTTTAAATGTATTCAAATATAATTTTGAATATCTGGGTAATAAGTTTATCAACTTTAATTCTTTTCGATTTATCTTTTTGTGTTAAACTAAATTAAACTTTTTAAATATGCATCTCATAGTGGATAGATGATCGGCGAGTTCTGTTTTCGCATATCGCCGTCACTTCAAACTAGACCCGCAGTAAAGGCAAGAATCTATATGTCCCCTGTGGTTTAAATAATAAAGTACATTGGATTCTCTCGCCTTGGTTGGTGGCTGGACATGTCAAATAAGAAATATTGCTTGAAAACTTGTTAAGACAATAGGAAACGACTCTAATATTGTGCCAAAATAATTATAATGAAATCTATAGATAGCTATAAAAATTCCTTGTCCGTACACGCACACACACATACAAAGACAAAGCCACACACACACACACACACACACACACACATATATATATATATATATATATATATATATATATATATACTAAATGTACCAAAAGACTCACTCACTTTTTAAGATATTACTAAACATCAGAATTTAAAATGATACATTGTTTGGTTAAAAAACCCTCGCAAAATTGTTTAAATAGGGTCTAGTCTACATTATATATATATTATTTTGAGTATTGTCCTCATCCTTGTTGCCATCTGTACGATGTTTCGGCCGTTGTACGCTCCGGCCTTCTTCAGGTACTAGGAATTTTGAACCACACCCTATATTCACTGGAGTATATCATCCTCATTCCTTGCGTAAATTCTCGATTGGAAATCATGAGTGATATCCCTCTAACCCTGCAAGTTACTTGTTCACCACTGCTGTCGCGTGGTATTGAACTCACAACTCTAACAGTCAAGTCAGAAACTAACCACCGTTTATATCCACTTGGCCATGTATATATTCCCTGGGACTTATAAACCTAGCGTCCAGTAAACATTTTTACCAGAGTTCGTATTTTAATTTTTGATGTTAATGATTTTCTCTAATATTTTTAATCTTAATGATTTCTCTAATATTTTTGATGTTAATGGTTTTCTCTAGTATGCAAGGAATAATGTAAATACTATAAATACTACCTCACCTCAGAAATATATATATATATACTAGCAGTATAGTCTGGCTTTAAAACTAATCCATGGTTCTGGAGCTTCTAAATATTCACTATTATCCAGCACGACTGATAAACTATTTGCGTAAAAGTTCAAGCTGTGAGAGTTGGTTCAAGCCCTGTTAAAATTTTAACATCAAATATTGATATCCGAAGTAAAGCAGGATTTCTGAATACAAGGGCATATATCGTACAGTCGAAAACGCTGAAGTCAATTGTGTCTGACGTGATACTCTTATTTCCTTGATAACTCTTTGACGTTTTTAGAGCTGGTATGATAATATCCAGCGACGTCAGCTCTAAGTGTATTACTGATTAGAATATGGCTAGCAATGTAGGGTTTCTGTCAACTGACGTCTAAAAATAATTTCATAGATAATAATTTTTTATAAAGGAAGGTTTACTGGCAATAGCAGCCTGTTTACTTCATGTATAAATCCAAGCAAGCGTTAGGTGACGTAGCTACTCATTGAGTTTCCGACATAAAATTGTTGATACTCAACCTAGGACTAAGATCATACAAAATAGATCCATTACCATTCATACATAACTGCACATAATATTCACTGTCGATATTTGTTATTTTTAAGTGATAATCTTATAGAGGCTAATCCGTTTTCCATTTCGCAAATTTTAACAAAAAACAATGAGTCATGTATTTTCTGTATCTATAGATGCTTGTGATAAGGCCCTTCATAACTGTGAACAAACATAATGTTGTTGATTTTGGGTGAGGATTCGCACAAAATAATGAACAACAAAACAGATATTGAGATAGAAAAATGAGTTATATTAAGCGTAAAAATACAAACCGGAATACAGGTTAGTACTCCAGGAATACGATTAATAAGGAATATATATATATATATATAAGTCTTTGAAGTGAAGCCGTGCTGGGATTAGTATATCCGTGTGATATTATTCTGGCTGAGTGGAGCTCAGAGCTACTATGTCTTCGGTAATTTACGGATCAGTCACTGTTCGCTGGATCGGATGCGTTCCTCTCACTATGGCAGGAGTATATGTATACTCAAGTCGAGTCCATTATCATGGAAAAAGGGGAGATCTCACAACACACAATTACACCTTAATTTCAATGCCTAAAACTTATTGTGCGTAGTGCGCATTTGGAACTAGTTTTTGGATATCATTTCGTTCTTGTATGTTATGTATGTTATGTTGGTTGATATTAAAATATTTTAATGCTTTCTAAAATAGGTATATTTAATCACTGAAAACTCCTCGTCGCTTTTAAAAACAGTTAATTTTAAGAAACCTTCATAGAGCACTGCTATGCTGCGCAGTAACTATTCTTTTTCTATCATTTCATCACAAGCAAAGCAATAAATTTTACAAAGACGTAATGATTTTCAATGAGACAAACAGTAGTGAGAAGAAAGGACAATAAAGGGAAGCATCTAGAGTGACAGATGATGATGACTGACAGTGCATTTACATTTTTGAAGATTATAGTTGATATGTAATTAAAAAGTCCGAAAATATTTCTACAAGCAGAGATGAAAGAAAGAAGAAACTATCAGGAGAAAACTTACGGTTACATTTAATAGTTTCAACACAACAAGTGATGAGTTTCAGTTTGAGTTTGAGTATTGTTTAATGGCATATCAACACCTCTGTGAGTTATTTAAAGCCAAAAAGTTAGGGTTTTAAGGTAGTTTTTAATGTTTGGGAGAAAGTTGATTTAGTCAGATTTTGATTTATTTTTTATTTTGAAATCTCAAGTTGTTTTCTAGTTTTGTATTTAAAAATATATTGCTGGTAATAATTCCTTTTCCTTCAAAAATATATATTTTTTTACAAAAGTCTATTTTTATGCATATATTTCTATAAAAGTCTATTTTTTATACTTTCATAGTGTTTTGACCCCAGTTTAGGGGTTAAATATTTGCCCATATCGGGGACCCTAACAGGTGCTACCACTCCTAGCCAGGGCAAACCTGGGAATAACAGCAATTAAGGGGTTGTTCCTTGCTCCTCACAACCTCCCAATCAGAGACCTTGCTGCCGGATGTATTTTAACGTCATACCCAGGACCAAGTAATGAGATCTAGCTGCTAATCTAGTATTGCGGTAACAAAAAGGGCAATCACTGTAAAAATATTTATTGAAAAGACAGAGGAAAAACTACGTTACGCTATGGGAAAGTGATTGAGGTCGAGGTGCTAACTCAGGACAGAACATATTGCTGATCATTTTACAATTTTGTCAAGAATCTCTAGACACACAACAAAAGCAATAACCAAATGTAGTAGCCATATTCAATGTGCAAGCAAATGGAAATTTAATGAAGGTATAAGAAAGATACTGGCGAAATAAATTTTCTATTATTTTTACACTTCATGCCAAATGAAAACGTTAATCAGAGAAGGCGCTATAAGTTACTCTCCTGGAGTCTAGCATTAGAAATACTGATGGCAGGCAAAAACATATCTCTAAAACGATTTCAATAGAGCAGTTTTATTTTGAAAGCATTCAAATATCAGAGAAAAGCCAATAACTTTGTTAATATCAAACATAGAGATCATCAAAAAGGGGTTATTCGAAACGCATTAATGAACCAGGTATTGAAGAATATAGGGATAGAATATAAGAATAAAGTGTTAATGCCAGCCAGTCTGGTATGTATTGCTTGGAAGAAAAACTTTCCAGTTTGAGTTTATTTATAGTTCTGCTATATATATATATTTTCATTAGATATTTGTACCAAAGGTCATGTTCTATGTCCCCATGAATTGGTTCATTGTGAAGAGAAAAGAAAAATCGATCCACATAAATGTTGAAGCGGCGAAGAGTTGGTAGCTGTGACTTTATTAAAGAGAACAAGAGATGAAAAGACACATTTCAAAGCAGACATGCAATTCAATTGAAAGCGAACCGTTGGCAACCACTGAATTGAATGAAAAGCGAGAATGAAGGTATTCAGTGTGAATTACTTTCGGTGTCTGTCACATAAAGGAATGCCCATTCGTTGGTCACTTCAATAAAGTATTGAAGCGTTCTGTCTGTTACATTGGTTGACTCATTTTCCTGAAGTAAGACAATTATATTTATTCCAAAAATTCTCCAGATATTTCTTTTCTCTTTTTACCTATTATGAGATCCAATATCAACATGTCACACACATACACACGACTGCATATATATATATATATATATATATATTACTGGCCATAATTATTAGGCCACCCCTAGTCTTTTTAAAAATTATGTATTTCATACTATTTTTCAGTATTTATTGTCAAGTGAATAATTGTAAATGAAAATAGAATGTTTTTTTGTTAATACAGCACTATAACATGTGCATCAAATGAATCTATAAATATTTAATAATTACCTATATTGCAGTTTCATCAATGAAAGAATGAAGAAAATTTAGGGTGATTTGGGCGAGTTCATCTTAGCTTCAATGTCACGTAAAATTCTGCAAATTAATAATAGCAAAAGAAACATTCTATTTTCATTTGGCAATAAATACTAAAAATCGTTTGAGATACGTCATTTCTTGAAAAAAAAACTGGGATTCTCTAATAATTATGACCGGTAGTGTATATACAGGAATTATATGGTAAACTCAGAACCTCCTCTTCTAAGTGGAATTGTCAGAAAATAATTGTCGCAGAAATTTTAGTGTCGTACCGTATCTGAGGTATCTTCAGAATTTTGGGTCTTATGTCTTATACATTCATATATATATATATATATATATATATATATATATATATATATATATATTGTAACAGTGAAACTCGTAGGATTTTTTACCTGCTGTTCATGCATTTACTTTTATAAAGAGTGCTTGATACAACGTAGAGCGTTCTATTGTACTAGTTGTTACAATGGTTACACAAAAATTTTCGCGTTTCGAATCTGCTATGCGCGCTTCTCATCGGGTGAAAAATTGAAAAAAAAAAGTGACGAGGGTGGACGTTGTGTAAGTATTTGTTTGTTTAATGGATTCGACTTAGCGTAGGATAACTTATATGCGATAAGAGTAATTTAACTTGATAAAGCCATTTTACTGGGAGTTGTCTTAATAAAAAGATTTAATAAATTTCAACCGACAGCAGCACTGGTTGGAGATCTAATGAATGTCAAATGTTTTCTAATAAGGAAAGGGTGAATATTACCATTATTATCTACAACCTTCTACAACTCTTCTGGACGGCCTGCTTTAATATGTTAGTGAATGCGGCCATTATCTGTTAAAAGCAGTTTTGTTGCTCCATCATTCAAATGTACCGTACACATGATAACCAAGGGGTTGCATTCTGGGTCGTTACTTGGCAGATATGTGGAGTGATTTGGTTGCAGATTCTGCGGTGATTGTCCGTCAGTCATGATTGAGTTCTGGTTATGTGGCATGGTGCAGAGTTCTGTTACTAAACATAGGATCTTCCAGGAGTAATACCTCATCAAGGCACTTGACGTAGGCACCAGTGTCAAGTATGAGGACCTGGGGAAAGATGAATGGAGGCATAAAGTCCCCATCATGACTGATAATTCCAAGTACCTTCGTAATCACCATTAGACTCATCCATTTCTTCCCGAATCCTCTGCACTGTCCTCAATCACTCTGAAGTATTCCTGCGTGAATGGCAAGCAGTATATTGTTTCCAATTTCTGATCGGAGTGATTTGCGTCATGGTGCTCTTTTTCTCACAAACGGTACCCAACTGACCCTACTATGCTATACAGTCGACAAAAACAAAAGCAAATAATGCGCATGTGCGAAATTAAAAATATGAAATGGCGACAATTTTCCCATCGCACCCTATACTATGACGTAATTACAAGGAATGAAGTTGAAGATTCGCTTAAATTGATCGAAATTAACATATTGCATTTCTATACATAAATTACCTGCATACAAAAAGAAAATGGATTGTGTAAATGCCCCAAAAATACACTACCGGTCATAATTATTAGACCACCCCTAGTGTTTTAAAAAAATGATGTATTTTATCATATTTTTTAGTATTTATTCCCAAGTGAATAATTGTAAATGAAAATAGAATGGTTTTTGTTAATACTGCACAATAACATGCGCAACAAATAAATTTATAAAAATTTAATAATTACCTATATTGCATTAGTATATTGCTATGTGCCTTCTCATTGAATTTATTCAAAACTTCAAGTTAGGTTATCCAAAGATAATTAGAAAGTCTGACTGGATTTATTATCGGTTAGTACAGCCTGGAAAATATAATATACGCAGGTGTCAGACATACATTGACGGTAGGCGCAGAAAGAAAATTACAGGACTAACCACCAATTGTAAAACCAAGGAACATAGGTCGTCAGCAAAAGAAAAAGTCAGATTTACGAGCTATGAATTGTAAATTCCAAAATCAAACAAGTTCTGGTGCTTAGATATGTGCAAAGTGCTTTCAGGGGAATGTGACACTGAAATAAAAAAGGGTAATTGGAAAAGAAGCATTTTAAAATCTAAACAAATATGAAGAAATGGGAAAATGTATTTAGAAACAAAGAAAATAATGCGTATCTGCTATGTAATATCCATCTTCCTATCTGACAGTGAATGCTGGACAATCACCTCATGAATGAAGAGATCAATTGAAGCAAACAGATGCGTTTCTACAGAAGGATGTTGTGAATAAAATGAACGAAGCATGTAAGCAACGAAAAAGTAATATCAAAATGAGTCACTTATGGTCAGAGACAGTTGAAATTCATGGAAACGTAACGAGAAATATTGCATAGAATTTTTAACACTGGGTATATATAGAGTGATAAGGGTGAAGTGTGTCACCTACCGACCAACCTTGTGCAAAGGGGAGGCAGGAACGTGAATCGGAGTGATAGTAAAAAGAGAAACATTGTTAAAAGCTAGGAAGAAAAGAAAGTTACATAAAAATCGACTTCACTTGCTGAGAATTTTTGAAGAGTTATTGTTTTCGTTGGTTTCTTTTAGTGACACTAAATGTTGCGATAGCTGCGATGAACTGCACATTATCCTCAGTGAAACAATTGGCACCTCGATCTGGTGTAATTGTTAGCAAGCTTGTCTCGCTAGAACCTATTAAAACTGAGTACTGAGTTTCATCCTGCTTGGTACAGCAAATGTTTTGGCTTGCGGCATTTAAAAATCAACACAATTTTTTACTCATGTCCACTGTTTGGCTTTGTTAAATGTTGACACAATCAAGAGTGCAATCCTTTCTTCATAAAGTTATTCAATAACACATCCTTGTTTCTTACACACTTTCTCTCATTCTTTATTTCGCCTGAATGCTTTATATTAGAAGACAAAAAAAGGAACTACTGACGAGAACGTTGGACTCTAATTCTATACAACCAACTCACGATTCTTATATCACAGACCAATATAATAAAATAAAACCTATTACTTTCAGGGCAATCCGTGTACCAAAAATGGGAAAAACTAAATTAATATGTTAGAAGACTTTTTTTTTCTCAGGTGAAAAGTTGTTTTTCAAAAATGAACAATCGGTTGTTATTTTTTTTAATAACAATGTGCTTCAGGCCACAATCAAAGACGACCAAAAGTTTTGGCCTTAGTATAATCTAGATAAAAAAAAAATGTCATAACGTTAAACACAGACGAGAAAACAAATTTAACTTTCAGATGTTCATCAACACATTACCTCTACTTTCCGTAGAAAACTGTAAGCAAATCTACTTACAAAATTAAACATTTAAAGAAATGTATGGCTATACATTAGAAAAAGTAGCGGTTTGTCATGAGAAATTGGAGAGCCGAGTTGTAACTGTAATCTACTTGAGGTTGCATTCGAATTCGCTAAAAAACCCTTGGAATTTTGTAATCAATTTTTCCGAATGTGTTGGTAATTCTACACAAATCTTCACCATTATAATAAAATCATGAGTGTTTAATCAGGAAAGTAAATAATATATATATATATATATATATATATATATATATATTTAAACTTATTTATAAATGGAACTTTGCCTCTGTGTGTGTATGTGTGTGTGTCTGGGTGTCTGTGTGTGTGTGTCCGTTACCTAAAGACTCCGAAACGGCTGAACCGATTTTCTTGAAAATTCACACAGTTGTACTATAAGCGTCTGTGAGTGTTCTTAGCTAGGTTTTGTGTCGTTGTACCCCGATAAATATCGAAAATCGATAATCGAAAAATCGGGTTATAGAAAGAATGATCCGATTTTAATCAAATTTGATACACTCATAGACAAAGACATAAGAAACGATATTCAAGATGGCAGTTCTTACAATAGTGCAGAAAATCGATAATATATATATATATAAAAGCAAGATGTTTGTGTGTGTGTGTGTGTTTATCTGCCTATATGTCTGTATTTTCTTTCAGCCCTTTTATTTTAGTTTTTGCTTTTGTTTCGGCTCTAAGTAGATATAATTGTAGTTCTTAGTCTCAGCCATGATACCATTTACTCGGAAAACTTATTTAGACTTCAAGATTCAGTTTACGAAAAAAAAAAACGTATTTGATATCGATACCAGGAAATGAAAATTTGACTTACATCCATTTATCTTTCTTTCAGTCTTGTGTTTAACTGAAAACAACTATTGCTTTTTAGTCTTTTGAGCCAACGTCCAAAGAGTCTGAGCTCCAGGACCATGGATTAGTTTTAAAGCTTTCATTACACCAGAGCAACGCCGGGCTATACTGAATATATATATATATATATATATATATATATATATATATATATATATATATATATTAGTCATCCACATACAAGCCTGTTTCGCTGTATCACAGCTCATCAGTGTGGCTAGACATATCCACTTGTTTCTGGCCGGGATCGAAGCTCGACCGATTTGGTGCCAGTCGGAGTCTGTACTCCCTAAGTCATCGGCGCATGGGATCAGAGAAGGGAAATTTCAACGTCTTGTATGTAAGCAGTGTATACAGACGCCAGTCACCGAAAGAACTCAATTCATTTCTGAAGTCTCATGCAATATATGTGTGTGTGTGTGTGTGTGTGTGTGCGTGTCTGTGTGTCTGACAGGTTTGTAGATTATATAAATTCTTCGCTTTTCTTTCTTAATCCAAACTAAAGAGCTCGAATTTGCCTGCTCTAGAGATACAAAAAATGATAGGTTCATAAATTTTACAAAGACGAACGCAACAGCTTCAGCTAGAATTGGAAGTTGACACGCCAAATAACTACTAGTCTTTCTGCTCTTTATTGAGTATTCCTGTCTTTAGTGATATATATATATATATATATATATATATATATATATATGTTGGCCACCTCGCGGCCGTTCCGTACCCAAGCTCAGTCCTCTATGCTGAACGTGGTGTTGATCTCATTGGCCAAGGCCAAAGACTTTTTTGGTCCCACACTCTTTTGATTGATTGAAAAAATGGCTTAGTCTGAATAATTGAATGAAATCGATGACTTCTTTTGGTCCGGTCAGAGTAAAGTTAAGCGAGAAAATAATTTGGATAAAGAAAAGTATTTTTGTGCATTTCCTGCATACGAAGTTGTTAGTACATTTATTGATGACTCAAACGGGTCTATATTCTCCATGCAATAACTGTCGGCTCCTCCCGTATTATCGTGACACAGCATTTGTTGACTTCGGTTTTAAGGAGACTTCTCGAACTAGGCTTTAAGTCGGTTGTTTTTTTAGGGCGGCAAATCAAATCAGATCAGGTGGTCTCGTATCTCTCTAGTCTGCACACCCTGTCTTCAAGTCTGCTGTCGTTCTCTGTCAGAATTCTCTCGGCACACTCTCTGCTCTTTATCGTCGTACGGCCAAACCACCTCTCGGTGGCTGCCGGAACTGACTCTGCTCGGTGTTCTGCTCTTTTTATGGAAGTAGGTCTGAAGTAGGGAATGATCTTTTCTGTTAGGGTTAACCCTAACCCTAAGCCTAACCCTAACCCTCATTCTCTAAACATACAATCAAATGTCTAAATAAGGGGGAGATCTTTCTTCTTTCCTTGGAAATCAACGCAAGCCTTCACTTTCTTTTGGTCATCTGATCAACCCGATCTCCTTCCAGCTTTATGTGAGTGCCTCTCACAATCACTGCCCGAGGGGCGTGGGGGCGTGGTCTAGAATTTCAGTGGTGGCCCAAACCAGAGTGTCTCTTTGTTTTGCCATTACGGCAGACAAAAAATTTAATTACTCCTCTTTTCTTATAT
This sequence comes from Ascarosepion bandense, assembly GCA_037127315.1. Classification (NCBI taxonomy): domain Eukaryota; kingdom Metazoa; phylum Mollusca; class Cephalopoda; order Sepiida; family Sepiidae; genus Ascarosepion; species Ascarosepion bandense. The sequence continues at coordinate 399,476 of JBBBDQ010002275.1, read as the reverse complement.
TTTTCTGGTCATCAGTATATCTTCAGTCTATCAAAAATTAGTTTTTTTCAGCATTCTAGTTTTTCTTCAATTTACTACTTTCAAATAGTGTCACACACACACACACACACACACACACACACACACACACACATATATATATATATATATATATATATATACTAGACAACGTATACTCAATAAGAACATCAATACAGTTCATAATGCAGAAAAAATAACAACAAACGAGAATTCCTGGATTTGCTATTATCTCGAACACAGAATAGATTCACGACATCCATATATCACAAGCTAACATTTACGACATCCATATATCGCAAGCTAACATTTACGATATCCATATATCACAAGCTAACATTTACGACATTCGTATATCGCAAGCTAACATTTTCCGGAAAATACTTCAGCTTCAACTCTCACCCCCTATGCAATGTAAAAAAAGGGATCATCCGCTACTTACAACATCGAGAAAAAAGTCATATGTTAAGACATATCAGTTAAGTGCTATACATGGGTGACCATATCTCTTTTAAGACATGACTGACTGGGCAGAAGATTATCACCACAGTAGGTTTCCATTACTTTCTGCGGTAGACAGATTGCCAGCCAAAGCTGTAGAACCCAGTCTGTCTTATTTAACCCATAACTGGAGAGTGGATTAATACCTTTCTCAAGGATATTTACGCGTTAGTGAATGCAAGGAACTCAACTGGAATTTGATCTCGGATAGCCGATTTTTCTTACCGAGCCCTATCCACCGCACCACAACGCACATCCACCCAGGCATATATGAACAAGAAATGGTCAGTAAAAGCAGTACCCTACAACGTAACATAACAGCAGTTCCAACAAACGTGGATGGAAGGGTGCAAGAGGATAACAACACTCAGAAAACAGCCTCAGTCTGCCTACCGTATGTGAAGTCATCATAATAAAAAACAAAAAATCTGGGGGCCAGATATCAACAGGACGACCTCCGCAGATACCCCTCCCGAGTAAGACTTTCAATAAGGAGAATATGACTAAAAACTGTGTGTAGGTCATCCCATGCAGATGCGTTAAGAAATATAAAGGTGAATCGAGCCGCTCCCTTACAATAAGCCTGTAAGAACCACACAAGGCTGCAACATGAGAAAAAATAGAAAAATCAGGAGAGAAATTAAGAAATCAGTGCATATGCTGGGCCGCAAAACATCTCCTAAGCCCACCAAGCACAGAAATGAATACAATATGGGAATCAGTAATACAGATTGCTAGCGAAAACCGACTACAATCGTCAACATTGTAATACAAACTCTGACAAAAATGATTACTGAAGCATTAAGTTTATATGTCCAAAAAATTCATACATGATATCCTCAAGGACACAGAGCTCAGTGTATAAAAGCATTGGTCTTGACCTAAATGATTGTACAAACTCTGACAAAAATGATTACTGAAGCATTAAGTTTATATGTCCAAAAAATTCATACATGATATCCTCAAGGACACAGAGCTCAGTGTATAAAAGCATTGGTCTTGACCTAAATGATTGTACGTTCAGTACCTGCAATGAAGAAAAATGGCGATCAAAAACGTGGAGAGTTGCCAACGATATATTATATGTATAGATTTTCTATTTGCCAATACATCTGAGATGAGGTAGTATTTGCATTTACAATATATGTATTTACATTGTTCAGACTGTGACCCTCATCTTTATTGCTATGTTTACGACGTTTCAGCCATTTCGAACCGAAATATTTCGTACCTATTGAAGACCGGAGTGTACAACGAGCGAAACGTTGTATTCATGGCAAAAAGAGAAGGACAACTGTCCAAACGATGTGAATAATATATATTTTCTAAGCATAGCTCAGATGTTACATAAGGTCGAACGTTCGAGGCACTAAGAGAGGATTGAACTTTCTACTCAATCGTATTTTTCTACCAAAATAAGCTTGCTAACCTTTACAGGAGGTATCCAAACGCAGCTTAGATGCGGCACAAGGCCGAAAAGATGGGGCGATCAGTAAGAATACACATTTTTCACTACTCGCTTGTAATGCGGGACAAACTTGCTAACCATTAAGCCACCAAATATATATTATATATTACATATAATGCGATACATCTGGAAAAAGTTCTGAAATGTGGAATATAAATTTAATGTTTGGGTTTCTATGACGTTATTGATGGGAAAAATGTTTCTGTTCAAATTCTAATAAATCATTTAAAAGACAAATATATTTTCATGATAAACTTAGTGAATTAAATCATAAAACGGTAACATTTTTAATATAAAATATACATATATGTTCTTTTTTAGGTGAGTACAATAAAAATCACTCTTTGTAGCGATTGTTTTTGGGATTCTTTAAAACTTCTATCTATGAGAAAATCTTCACACACACACACACACACACACACACACACACACACACAGAGCAACGCACGCATACATTCATGCTGGCGCGTAAATACCTACACAAAATAGCACAGAACTTCACCTTTGCTTCATCTCTTCTCTCTCTCGCCACACACACACACACACACACACACACACACACACACACACACACACACACAGATATATGTATATATGGAGAGAGAGAGAGAGAGGCAGTGAAAGAGACAATGTGAGAAAAACAGAGTGAGACAGGAAGAGTGACAGCCAGAAAGAGAGAGAGAGAGAGAGAGGAAGAGAGGGCGAGGAAGAGAGAGAGAGGAAAGAGAGAGAGAGAGAGATTGGGTACATGTTTAAGAAACAACGCGAGCTTAAGTAATGATTGTAAATTATAATCCAGATAAAAATCGGATACTAATTGCCAATTAGTCCAGCCCAATCATCCTATATCACGAGCCATGTTTGCTTGTCATTGGAATGTTTTAGAAAAGGATCATAAATATGCACATGACTTGGGTGAATCGCAATCTAATGTCGTTAGAAGAATTTTGAAGAAGAGTTATCTCTCTAATTCGTGCTTAGTTCCTCAACAAAATATCATTCTGATGTCTATTTCTGTTCTCTAATTCCAATTCTATTTTCATCACTTCCTCGAGTTTCTCAACAAATTTCCATTGACTGTCTTATTATACAAGATGAATGCATGAAACGGTTCTTTCTTCTCTTGTTCGATCCTTTGAACAATAAATCATCTTCACTTCTCTGTTTCGTATCTATCTATCTATCTATCTATCTATCTATCTATCTATCTATCTATCTATCACAGTTGCCCATAATCTATCTATCTATCTATCTATCTATCTATCTATCTATCTATCTATCTATCACAGTTGCCCATAATCTATCTATCTATCTATCTATCTATCTATCTATCTATCTATCTAATCCTTTTCAGATCTATCTATCTATCTATCTATCTATCTATCTATCTATCTATCTATCTATCTATGTTGTTTTTTACACATTTAGAAACTTTATGAGAAAAAATTGCCTGTCTACTTAATCTATAAAAAACTCACCTTTATTCATATATCTGTTCGAATTCCTTCCCTTCGTCACTCTATACTCGTTCGATTCCAAAAAGATCAAATAAACTTTCAGACACTATTATAAACTAATTCAGCATCGCCATAAAAATTCCGAATCTGATGAATACGAAAAGCTTTATGAAATAAGGAATTAGCATATTTTCCTCAACCATAGAAAATGCCTAAGCGAAAAAAACAAAAACCAAAAAAGCAAAACACACACACACACACACACACACACACACACACACACACACACACACACACACACTCTCTCTCTCTCTCTCTCTCTCTCTTTCTCTCTCTTTCTCACACACATGGAAGCTCGGATAAGATTATCGCTCTCGGAATGATTTCCTCTAAAATATATCAACGACGAGTCAGTGCAAACGAAGAGAAAAAACTAGTGAACGCTTCTAAAATAAAAAAATTTGGTCAGCTAAACGTTTGTCTGTCAATATTTGGTTTACTTTTGGAATCTCAAAATATTAGAGGTGTTTACATTCCTTCGGTTTGTTCGAGAATTTGAATACAATTAATTGACCAAGAGCAGATGGTTCCTGTGTAGTTAAATGCATGGTATATTTACTTTGAACTTGTTTACTAGATGAAAGAAGCAGACACAAAAGGTACATTGACAGAAGAAAGAATCGATAATATTAATTCCGTTTTAGTAAGTAAAGCCATTTCGATTTGAACTCGAGCTGACAGTTTGAAGTTTTAATCGAATTTGTTAGATTCAATAATGTTCTCTAAAAATAAAAGAAATAAAAATAAAACATAAAATAAATAGTAAAGTTAAGACGAATGTGCGTTGTGGTGCAGTGGATATCGACACGGATTGAGAGAGCGGGGTGCCGAGTTCGAATTCCAGTTGAATTTCTTTCATTCACTTATACCCTTGGGAAAGGGATTAATTCACACATACCCTTGTGAAAGGTATTAATCAGTCCCTTTCCTCCAGTTATGGGTTAAATAATAGGATATATTGGGCTCTATAGCCTTGTTTGGCTGCCAGTCTACCGCAGAAAGAAATGGAAACCTACTGCGGGATAATCTTCTGTCCAGTCAGTCGTGTCTCTTTCGAGACATGATCGCCCAAAGCGTGTATCACGTATGGCACTTAACTAACTGAAGACGGTATGCCTTATGAGAAAAAATGAAATTTCTTTCTTTTTTTTTTTATCGGTGATATTTCGCCTTTTAGTTCAGACTCCAGGGGAATTTTATTTCTCATCTTTTTCTGCATGCTTTTTAGTCTCTTTTTAAAAATATATTTGAATCATTTTTCTTTCTTTCTTTTAATTATTGTTCATACAGTTTAATTTGTTGCTTTAGTTTCCTTTCATTATTGAGACATATAGTTTTTGTTTTTTTTTTGCATTGATAAGACGTGCGTTTTGATGAAGTGAATATCGGATCTGAATCAAACATTGGAGATCCGAGTTCGAATTTCAGTTACGCGTAAATACTTTTGGGAAAGGCATTAATCCGTCTCTATTTCCACCAGCTATGGGTTAAACTAAAGAACATATTCGGTACTCTAGGTTTGGTTGGCAACCAATTTACAGCAGAAAATGATGTCAACCTACTCTCGGAAAATCTTCTGCCCAATCAGTCATGTCTCTTTCGAGACATGATCGCCCAAGCGTGTATCACGTATGACACTTAACTGATTGATTCTACTTTCTATCCGAATTTCTTTTTTCGGTTTCTTTCTTATTGCTCGACTTTTTTTTCTCACGCTTAATTTCGCATCCGAGCTAAAATACATCTTTTCTGTCTATTAATACTTTTTCTTTGTGTTCTTATGAATTTAATTTTCTTTTCTTTCTTTTTTTCTTTCTTTATTTCTGTCTTTCTTCCCTCTTTTTCTTTCTTTCTTTCTTTCTTTCTTTCTTTCTTTCTTTCGTTTTCTGTATTCTTTTGCGTCTTCTTCAAATCATCCTGAAATCTGTTTTGTTTCTCTCTCGCTTTCTCTCAGTTGGCAAATATCTTGCCGAAAGAATAAAAACGCACATTTTCATATCATTGTAAATGCGACTTCAGAAAGCAGTCGTTGAGTTTAATTGCATTTTTACATTCCGTTTGAAAAGATTCGCCAAAATGTTGCTAAATTCATTCAAGTAATGAAATAATTTTAGAGCAATTCTCTCTTTTCGTCATTTCACTATAAACCAAGTCGCCTTTGATATAAACTTGATTTCTTTTTCCTATAATAATTCGACTATCCATAGGTATTATTTTGTATGTCCCGACAAGGATTTTGTATCTGTCGACATCATTATCACTGATATCTGTAGACCATATGTAACCTCTCATATTATCTATATTAATATGAAGAGAATAAAGAAAGATATACATTTATTAAAAGATCAAAACATATATATATATCGCAACAACGTAGCAAGATTTAAGTCAATTAAATACCTCCGATTATTACTTTAAATGCTGCTATCAATATTTATTGGTCCGGTATTAGACAGACAGATGAAAAACTGTGAGTTGTCCAAAACAAGAAAACAGTATTAATATTAAAAACATTAGATTTATATCATTTTTTTACCCTTACACAAGAAATAGTCTAAGAACCACTCAATGTAGATGTTTAATGAATAAGATCGATTTATTGACCAAGAAAGTGGAGTTATGGAGAGCATAGCATGGGTAATGTTGACCCTGCAACTGAAGAGGAAGATAGTAAAGATAAGCATACTCATGGAAATTTGATTATAAAAACTATAATTTCTTGTAGTTGTTCTTAATAGAACATTGTTCTTACAAAAGATAAAAGAAGGAAACAGAGATGAAACGTACCAATGTGCAAGCTCGGTAAGTCACCGATTTATATAGATATATTTATTTTCCATATGAATTTTGTTCATTTATTATGTTTTAGACAACATCGTTGTCTATATCACACATAACTACTATAAAACAAGTCGCCTTTGATATAAACTTGATTTCTTTTTCCTATAATAATTCGACTATCCATAGGTATTATTTTGTATGTCCCGACAAGGATTTTGTATCTGTCGACATCATTATCACTGATATCTGTAGACCATATGTAACCTCTCTTTAAACAGTATACAAATATAACCGGTGTCAATGAACAGTTTCATCCACTCTTAACCGCCATTGAAAAGTTATGGAACATTTCAGGATTGTGAAAAGGTTTTCAGTATACTTATTTTTGAAAAACTGGGACACAGTAGAAAACAACAAAAAAAATAAACACTTTTGTCACGTCACTGTATTACTTTGTATTCGCGAATTCACAATGCATCCCACACCGACGTATCATCCTTTTTGGAGAACCCATAAGAAACAAGAGACTAGGCGAATGAAAATAAAACACACACACTTCAAAGATCAGTTGAAGAAATCATTGACCCACACCAACAACGACCCTGAGACCTTCAAAACCTTTGCTGCAAATTAGTCTTCCTGACGTATGTCCATCTTAGGCGGGAGGGGGTAGGCATTTCTAGTCCAATGCATTGTGCTGTTAGGAAACCCCAAGACGCCAGCCGCATCCACCACCCACGTCTGTGACTCTTGCTCATGACTATTCAGTAGTAGACTGGATCTTCACAGCCATTTCCACAATGACGAACACCACCGAAGGAAAGAATAAGAATAAGGTGTGAAAAAATGATGATCTCGAGACTAGTTTTCACAAAAGCCTAAGGAAGTTTATATGTATACGTATTTGTCGCCTGACATAGCGTAAAGTCTTTCAGAATTTTGTTAAGGTTGAAATCTCCATCGTCACTGGGTGAATTTATATTAATCCATTGTGTCCGACGAGTATAGATAAAATCTTTGCAGTAGACTTATTTCAGAAAAGCGTTCTTTAGTGTCCTAATTATGACTAGAAAAGTGCATTTATACTTACTGTCAATTTAATCATTATATAGAGTTATTCCCTGAGGGAAGTGCGGTGTGGTGCAGTGGATATCGACTCAAAACAAGAGATCGGAAAGCTGAGTTCAAATTCCAGCTTAGTGACGTGTTCTAAAAGATCAAATTCACACCGACTTTGGGGTTTTCTACCATTAATTATATGTTAACTATTACGTTTTTGAATTTACATTTTTTTAAGCATTTCACCCTAAGCAAAGCATTCTACTGCCACTGAAAATAATGGCATGTTTTCGGGCTCTTCTTAACGTTTATTCTGTTGATATGCTCAATAGGTATTAACTATTACTATCAATATTTAATTAAGAAAGATTGGATCACTGTGTCGTGCCAGGATATTTTTTCCGCCTGAATCCGTCTTGCACTATTACAAATCAACCATCCGTCCGTGCATGGAATACTGCTGTCATATATGATCAGGTGCCCCCACTTTTCCTCTCAGTGTTCATGACAGGCTCCAAAGGAGAATCAGTAATGTGATAGGTACCCACTTGGTGGCTCGACTCCAGCCGCTTTCTCACCAACGGGATGAGGCTTCCCTCTGTCTGTTCTGTAAATATTTTCATGGCTTCTGCTCCGACGAAAATAAGTCACTGGTACCCCCTCCACAAGAATTTACTCTGGCAACCAAACTGACAACTGGGTCCCACCCATTCACAGTTAGATCGACGAAATAGAAGCGGCTATTCTACTCTTTTAGCTTTTTACTCGCACTTCTCGCCTGTGGAACTCTCTTCCATATTCTTGCTTTCTTGACGGCTACAACCTCCAGGAATTTAAATGCAATGTCAATACCCATCTCTTAACCACTTGACTCTAGTTCTTTTTACATCACCCTGTATATCTTTTCCTTTCTCTCTACCTTTGCAACTGTCATCACACCTGTATTCCCATCCTTTTCTTGCTCCTTTCTCTGACACCTCCTGTAACTGGTTCGTCATTCTCTTTCTTCTCATCCTATCTAATCTTTTTTCTTATGTAGCCCCCTGCGCATCAGTGGCGTTACCGCCTTGCTTGGGGTGAAACAATTAAAAACAAAGTATAAGTCGAAATATATTTTCATCCGATTAAAAGTGAAATGGGATTAAGATTGGCTTTATCAAAGTTAAAAAGAAAAATAAAACTATTTTTAAAAAAAGTATAATCTATATTTAGATCAAGCGAATTTACAACTCGACGTTATTTATGCGCACTTCGTTGATGTTAAATTCGAGTGATAAAATATTGAGATAGATCACCAATTTCCACACACTATAGGGTAGCGGAACAGTTGGTAAGAATCTGATTCAAGAAAAGAACCCCGACAAGAAGAGTTTTTACTTCAAAATGCGTAAGAACTTGGGACGATAAGAATAGTTCTATCAGTTAAGTGCCATACGGGAAACACGCTTGGGCGATCATGTCTCGAATGAGACATGACTGACTGGGCAGAAGATTATTCCGCAGTATGTTGCCATTGCTTTCTGTAGTAGACTGGTTGCCAGCCAAGGGTATAGAACCCAAACTGTTCTGTTATTTAACCTATAACTGGAAGGAAGAGACGGATTAATACCTTTCCCAAGGGTATTTGCGCGTAAGTGAATTCAAGGAATTAAACTGGAATTTGAACTCGGCTCCTCGATTTCTCGTTCCGAGCCGATATCCACTGCACCACAAGGCACATCCGCCAGCATAGTTAACTTACATAAAATGCAGTTAGCCTAGAAGAAGGAATTACTATCAATTAGTAATTCAGATTATCAACCATTACGATAATGTAAAAGTGGATATGGAGGCAAACGATCAGCGGTGACAGTCCGTTTCCTGCTTAAACGTAATAATTGGTTCCATGGCTTGGCGATTGCGTTGAATCATGAAACAGACTCTCACCGCTGCGTGTTGACCTCAATGTCCACTTTTATGCTTACATACGCTGTATAATTGAAATCGAGCATTTTATCTTATAAATATAGCATATCTTTAAAATATGGTTTTATGATGTTCTGGTGTCCAGTTTTTGTGTTCTCTTCCCCATGCAAGTCTCCTTTTCTTATGGAAAACTTCCTGGCTGCCTTGTAAAATTCTTCAAATCATGACAAAAGAATCATTCTATTTTCATTTAGAATTATCCACTTGACAATAAATACTAAAAATAGTATAAAATCCAAAATTTTTGTTTTAAAAACTGGGGTGGCCCAATAATTGTAGCCGGAAGTCTATCTATCTATCTATCTATCTATCTATCTATCTATCTATCTATCTATCTATCTATTTCAGTCTGTTCCTTCCTATCTATCTCTCTATCTATCTATCTATCTATCTATCTATCTATCTATCTATCTATCTATCTAAGTCTGTTCCTATCTATCTATCTATCTATCTATCTAAGTCTGTTCCTATCTATCTATCTATCTATCTATCTATCTATCTATCTATCTATCTATCTATCTAGGTATAGTTATCAGTCTGCTCTTCATTTTAAGAAAAAGCTCATTTCGGCAAAGATTTTATGCCAGATGGAGGAATATTGTAAAAGGGTCTGATGAGATGAGCTGTTTACGCTCATTGAAATGAACTATAGTTTATAACTAATATGACGTGTTGAGTTTTCCTTTATAAACTATATATATATATATATATATATATATATATATACTTTCTTACACCCTGATTTGGCACGCTGGAAGAATATTAGACTTTGAAAAAACAGTAGCCACTCTAGCTTCTACGCATCGTTCATTCAGTATTGAATTAGAACACCCTAACTACTGGCGTTTGTATATATGGTGTATCACACACTAAAAGTTTGCCCTTTTCCACAGAGCGCCTATAGTTCAGTGGTAAAATCACAGACTAACACTACTTCATTTTAGGTTCAATCCTGGGTAAATGCAGTCGGATGTCTAACCGTCCTGATGTCTGCAGATGACTATATGTTATTGATATTATTATTTATTACGTTCAAACATATGCAAATTATAAACAAGCACGAAATTCTACATTTTCTTTCGATACCTAATGAGACATTGTTATTTCAATATCGAAATAAAATGTACACTTTTTAGTAGTTTGTACTTTGCAAATATACTAATGTAAGAATAATAAATAATCAGTGCTTTATTTTTATATTAACCACTGTTTTAAAGTAACTTCTAGAACGTTGTAATTATGTTTTTGTTCTTATTCATTTTGATATATATATATATATATATATATATATATATATATATATATATATATATATATATAATTATTATTATTAATGTGATCAATATTTCTGATATGTCCCGGAAAGGGATATATATCAATACCAGCTAGTTGAGTCGTTTAGGCAAATGTAATAATCTAGTACATAGACGTAATCGTCCTGTGCAGTACCCTGAGACGTAGGCGTAGTTAGTGGTATACCAATAGACCTCTAGTGGAAGATCTCTAGATCTCACTCACTCATTCACTGGACATCCTTGTCTTCGTCTGAATTTATGTCTAACGCCAGCCAATCACATTCCAATGAGGGGAACCGAGATGTATCCATATTAATTACATTGATTACATCAATTTTCCACACTACCACATCTTTCCGCAAAGAAGAAATGTCACGAGTTACTCGCTACTCTATTGTTATTTTCATGAAATTTATTCTGACGTGGTCCAACTAGCTCTGACCATTGCAACTGGGGTCATCCATGTCATGTACACAAGATTGTATCATCCCAATTCACAACCAATTCCATTAGTTAGACGTAAATAACACCCAGACAAATTCTTCACAATGATTGCGTCTTTGTGGAACATACTTCCGTTAGGATATTCCACAATATTGACTGCTTCAAGTCTATGGTTAAACGTTATTTTATCCTACAAGACTTTCTGAACGTCACTTCTTGATTTCACTTGAACTCATACAACACCACGAGGGAACCCTTTAAATTTAGTGGCTGTTTGGATTTGTACTGGGTGGGCATTAGTATAAAAAATAAATAAGTTTCTTTTACGAATAAACGAAAGAATAACACATTTACGAATGAACAAATATTGCAGTGGTTAAGATGTTTTTAAATGTCTGAAAAAAGAATTAAATCAACGTCTATTTTCACTTTTTCCAACACTTTCATTTTTATGCCTAAAACCATTTGATTAAAAATGACACAATTTTATCTGTCTTACTCGCGCTTAGTGGAGACGTATATTTTATGCATTCACATTAGTAAAATATCAACGTTAATGCAGCGGGTATGTCCTTTTTGAATTCAAGCTCACATGAATTGATAAGGTGACAGAATGATTGATTTAGAGATTCAATATGAAGAGAGAAAGAGAGAGAAACGACCAATTTTTTTTTTCATCACTTCTTTATTCTGACTGAAGTGGACGTCATCCACTCTGTGCAGCTGCTATCGCAAATTAACAGCCTTCAGGAGACTGAAGCAGACAATAACTCAATGACATTGAACATTTTTTAAAGGAAGTAAGGAAGTCACTAATGCATCTCGTTTAAGTTCAATTAATGAAGGGAACAGACAGCAATCCTAAAATAAGAGAAATTTTGAGAAATGAGAAAAAAAAGATAAGAAAAAGTGTAGTCGTAAAGTGCAGTGAAAGGGTGAGATCAGGAAGTTGGAAGAGAAAGGAAAAATTTGAAAGAAAGGATAATGAAGAGAGTAGTCGTAAAGGGGAGTGAAAGGGTGAGCGAAGAGAGTTGGAAGAGAGAGGAAGATTTTGAAAGAATGGAGAATGAAGAGTGTAGTTGTAAAGGGGAGTGAAAGGGTGAGAACAGGAATTTGGAAGAGAGAGAAAGAATTTGAAAGAAAAGGAGAATGTAGAGAGTAGTCGTAAAGGGGAGTGAAAGAGTGAGAGCAGAGAGTTGGTAGAAAAAGGAAGATTCTGAAAGAATGGAGAATGAAAAGAGTAGTCGTAAAGGGGAGTGAATGGGTGAGAACAGGAATTTGGAAGAGAGAGATAGAATTTAAAATATAGCAGACTGATGAGAGTATTCGTAAAGAACAATGAAAGGGTGATAACAGGAAGTTGGATGATAGAGAAAGTATTTGAGAGAATGGAGAACAAAGAGAGTATTCGTAAAGAGAAGTGAAAGGGTGAGGGAAGAGAGCTGGAAGAGTGAGGAAGAATTTGAAAGGAAAGAGAATGAAGAGAGTAGTCCTAAAGGGGAGTGAAAGGGGGAGAACAGGAAGGTGTAATAGAGAGAAAGAATTTGAAAGAAATGAGAATGAAGAGAGGAGCAGAGAAAGTGTGAGAGCAGAGAGTTCGAACAGAGAGGAAGAATTGAAAAGAAATGAGACTGACGAGATGTTGGAAAGAGAAGTGAAATGCTGGAAGTAGTATTTTGGAAAAGAGAGGATCAACTTGAAAGAAACAGAGTCATTAAAGAGGATGAAATTGAGATAGCTAGAGAACGAATGCAATTAAATTTAAACGAATTTGAGTAATGAAAATGAACATAGTAAGAATCTTAATAAATTGCAGTGAGAAATAGTTTGAGAAATTGAGAGAGAGAGAGAGAAAGAGAAGAGGGAGAGAAATTCAGATGATATAGAAAGCATTAAAGGACACTGAAAGGGGTGGTCATGAAAAGTAGTGAAAGAGTAAGTGAGAGGAGTAGTTTGGAAGAGAATGCGAGCTCATAGAAAAAGAAAACGTTATAGCCGGTGAAAATTTATTTGAGAAAGAAAATGTAAAATGAGAATGAAGTTATATTTTACAAAGAGAAAGAAAGATGAGAGCACCATTGAAAGTGACTAACGTTCAAGTAATGCTAAAGGCAATAACCCTTTTTCATGACCAGACCAAAGCAGTCATTTATTATTTGGCTAAAAGATCGTTCAACAAGACAAGCCGTTTGTGGTTTCGGTCAGGACTCAAAAAATTAAACAAAGTGAAAGGGGAATGAATTAATGTCTAAACTTATTTTATAAATGGAACTTTGTCTGTTTGTGTGTGTGTATGTATGTGTGTGTGTCTGTGTGTGTGTCCATTACCTATAGAGACCGAAACGGCTGAACCGATTTTCTTGAAAATTTACACAGTTGTACTATAAGCGACTGCGAGTGTTCTTAGCTAGGTTTTGTGTCGAGGTATCCCAGATAAATATCGAAAATTGATAATCGAAAATATCGGTTTATAGAAGGAGTGGTCCGATTTTAATCAAATTTGATGCACTCATAGACAAAGACATAAGAAACGATATTCAGAAGTTTGAAGGTTGCAGTTCTTACAATAGTGCAGAAAATCGATAATATACTTTTGTGTGTGTGTGTGTGTGTCTGTTTATATGTCTGTATGTTCTTTATACATATGCACACTTTTTATCCGATTCTCACCAAACTTCAAAATTTGACTTGCATCCATTCATTTTTCTTTCAATCTACGGTTTCGCTTTAACTGGAAACAACTATTGCTTTTTAGTCTTTCGTGCCAACGTCCAAAGAGTCTGAGCTCCAGGATCATGGATTAGTTTTAAAGCTTTCATTACACCCGAGAAACGCCGGGCTATACTGCTAGTCAGACATAAATCAAAGAATGTATCAATGAAATCAAAGCGAACGTAAATCAATTAGTATAGATTGGTTTAGTAAATTTAATGAAAGTTTTGTATTGAAACAAAAAACATTTTTTGCAGTGTTTCGTATATTTTGTTAATTGAAAATTAGTTCGAAAATGAAAACAAATTGCAAATTAGAGAATCCATGGAGATATTCTCTCAAACTGATTTCCATTTGGTCAGCTGCTGTCTTGAACATGTCGTCACGTAATAAAACAAAATACCCAAACTAGTTCCTCTACATGATTGTAATGCTACAAAAGTGGTCATTTGCTTGGTAAATTCTAAACTTAAAGATCAATATTTATCTATTTTCGTACCAAGTAAATGCTTATTGTTCCACATATCAAAAAGGCTGTTTTAAGCATTGAATAATAAAAAAGAAAAGTCTGAAATGTCGTAAAAGTAACTACACCAAATGAAATTATCTCATTAATAACAATTAAATTGGGATACTTTTTGGATTAGATATTCGCTTGATTCTGAATAGTCTCGATATTCGTACATAGTTTCAAGAAAAACTTTCGAATTATTGTTAAGGCCAATAGTAATTAATGAAAAACTCAACATTCTTTTAATTCTCACGTTTGACCTTGTGGCGAGTTCATCTAAGCTCATTTATAAATATAAAGAAGAATTACGCTTATATAACTTTCGTTTTCGTTTTAGCAATTTTAAATGGCAGTTATATTTCTGCAACACTGTTCAGAACATACATGGGAAAATTAAACGTCGAGGAAATATTTTGGAGACTTCATATCTTTTTATCTTTTATCTACTTTTGGCACCAAAACAAGAAACTAATAAAACAACGTTTGTTATATTTTGCTTAATTTTTTTAAAAGTTAATTGGGTTATTTCATGAATTCACTTGCGTTCATCAACAAAAAGATTTTATCTTATATAAGTCTGAACGCAGATAGTGGCAGAGAACGTACATTTGCATAGCGTAATTAGTCGACCACACAGAAATTTTCCCGTCTCTGCATTGGCTCGTTTGTGCCTGTTGGGTGCTTCCGATATTAATTTTTATTTACTGCTATACGTTTCACGTGATACTTAATTCTGAACTGAGACTGAACTTATATTACATTTTCTAAATAAGTCTTATTTTATGAAAACAGGATTACGAAAAAACTTTTTGAACAGGATTGCATGCCTATACACCAGCCCCCAATTTTCAAGGGCATGTGGGTACAATATACTGCAGATAAATTTTCCTGCAGTGACCGCGGAAGTATATTAGGTTTGTGAGGGAAACTAATCTCACTCTATCCGTTATTGTCATTTATTTTATTTAAGACTAGCATCATAACTCGGCGTTGCCCGTGCAACTCAGAAGATTATTAATTAGTTGATTAATGCAGCGTGTTGCGATTTCCTAGCGCTTGTAGTCGCTGCCTCACTTTCAAACTCAGTTATATAAAAAAAAAATAATTATATAAAAAATTGTGGTTTAAAAATTGTTAAAAAATTCAATTAAAAAATCAATTTTCTTTTGTTTTGCGTAAACGTGAGTTGATGTTTTGTGTGACATTGCAAACAACATTGCGATTGTTTTTGTTTCAAAATTACGGGGAAAGATATTTATTTTTTTGTTGACTAAAGGAATTTCAGAAATTTTCGAAGAATATTTAAAAATGTAGAAATTTAATTTTAGATGAAAAAGTTACATTAATGCCACACGAATTACAGACAGTTTATTTCCTTCATGAAATATTTAGTGAAAAAAAAAAGATTTTTTAAAAATTTTATTTTCTGAAGTATAAAATATTAAATCTGAAAAAAAAAAGACTTAAATAATTAAATTGTTTCGAAATTACGGAGGAAAATATTTACATTTTTTGTTGACTAAATGAATTTCAGAAATTTTCGAAGAATATTTAAAAATGTAGACATTTAATTTTAGAGAAAAAACTTGCATTAATGTTACACGAATTACAGACAGTTGGTTTCCTGCATGAAATATTTAGCGAAAACAAAATTATTTTTGTTTAAATTTTATTTTCTGAAATATGAAATATTAAATCTGAAAAAAAATACTTAAATAGTTAAATTAACCATTGGAACTTTTTTTACATATTTTGTTTTGTTTGAAAAATCATTTTTTAAAATATTTCTTTTGTTTCAAAATTACGGGGGAAATATTCACATTTTTTTATTGACCAAATTAGTTTTTAAAACGTCGGAATAAAATTAAATATGAAGGCTCATTTTCTTTTTAGTCGCGTTTGACAAGTATGATTTGATTTCTGTGACGTAATCTAGCAACCATCTTAGATCTTAGGTGTTTTACGAAGCAAATGTAAACAGTCGGCTCCATTGGCTAAAAAGTACGAAAGAGAAAATTGCTGAACTTAAACTCAAAAAGTATGTAGATATGTGTCCCTAGAAAGTTTGAATGGCGTACTTAAAAAATTTAGCTGTGCATAGGGAACACTCACACACAGACTCACAGATTGCCTTTATATATAGAGAGAGTGAAGTTGTCTGGAACAACGCTCATATTACTTTGAATAGACTTTGCTTTGTCTACGTGGCATAATGATTGGGACAGCTACGTACAGTGTGTGGTTTTATCATTTTTCAAGTACTATGAATAGCGATTTGAGGCCTTCAAATCGTCATCAGGTTGACGAAAACCGAATAAATAAATATATGAAAATTTTAGGGTAACGTTACGGCAAAACCGGATTTAGAGTATTTCTGACCACTGGTCTATATAAACGATCAGATTTATTTTAGTTGTAAAAAGTCAGTTAACAGGACAAGATGTTTCCGAATCGTTCCAGTCTGATGTTGTCAGTTCACAGGAAATCTTTGTCGCTCGAGCAGTTTTAAGGCCACTCGTTTGAATTGCCAGCCGAGGATTCCTGGTATGGTTACATGTAGAGAGTTGCAAGAAGGTATATTTGAAAGTAAAAGCTAATCTGTTAGTCTGACATGGCAGAAATTGTTTAGAATCGCCACCTAATTACCCAAGCATCTGAAGCTCTGACTGAAAACCTAAATATATCCGAAAATTATTTGAATTCTCTTTCGTCGTCGTGGCATGAATTTTTGATTTTTGTTACCTTGTGAGATTGCACAAGAATGTTTCTTTTCACCGGATCTTTTCAACTTGTACAGCGAGAATATTTTGAGGACCCTAGAAGTTATGCCTGGATTCATCATCGGAGGTCACAATTTAAACAACATAAGATACGCAGATGATACAGTGCTGATAGCAGACACAGAAAGGAAACTACAAGAACTCCTACAGAAGGTAGCTGAAAAGAGTAACAAGAAAGAACTACAAATAAACTGCAAGGAAACCGAATGCATGGTCATCAGTAAAAAGGGCAGCCCAATATGCCAAATACAGGTCGGGGATACTAGAATCAAGCAGATACAAAAATTTAAATACCTGGGAAGTGTTATAACAGAAGACTGAAAGTGCGACACAGAGATCCGAAGGAGAAATGGCATGGCGAAGGAAGCATTCCAGAAGTTAAGTAAGGTATTAAGAAACAGGACAATTTCACTAGAAACAAGATTGCTATGTGATGCCGGTTCTTCAATATGGTAGTGAATGTTGGCAATATCTTCAAAGATGAAAGAAAAACCTGAAGCAACTGTGGTTCTACAGAAGGATGCTGCGAATATTATGGATCGAGCATGTGAGCAATGATGAGGTTTTGGAAATGATGGAAACGAAAAGGAAAATAATACTGAGCATCAGGAAGAGACAGCTAAAGTTCCTGAGACATGCAATGAGGAAGGAAGGCTTAGAGAACCTGATACTAACAGGACTGATAGAGGGAAAAAGTGACAGGAGAAAGCAACAATAACATACTTGAAGGACCTGATCAGGTGGATGACGGAACGGGGGTTGCACGGTGTAACAGGAAAAGGCGTGCTTAGAGCCACCAGGGATAGGAAGACGTGGAAAGCAATGGTCGCCTACGTCCTGAAGGGACAGGGCACATAGAAGAGAGATTTCACACCGGCAAAGCTAAAAGAGGCGTCCAATAGTCAGTCATTGGGCACTAAACGAAAAAATAATTATATATCTATTGATTTCCCTTATGTAGATAAGAAGTCTACGTATATCCGAATATGAATTTTGCGAGCCATTCTTTATCCAAACACTTAGTCAATCTACTCTTTGACCGATAAAAGGTATATGTAGAAAATCATGTTGCTATAATAATCAACAATAATACGACAGATTAAGTTAAGTCTAATGATAGTAATCACTTGAATAATGAGATAGTTCAGTGATCTGTTATTTTTCAAACGTTTGATTGAATTAAACAAAACAACAACAGTTTCACTGATTATATCTTTGCTCGTATGTAGGTAAATATAACGACTCAAACATAAAATAATATATTTTCTAAAAAAAACATTGCAGCTTAATATATATTATTACAATTTATTTGGTTCATCCATTCAGAAACAGCGGATAGAATCCGTAGTAATTGATGATCTGGCAAAACGTATCGTGTTAGAAAAAAACATATTTTATATATATTCATAAGAATAATGTGATTTCTAATATTTGTGTGTTTGTCAAAAAAGAAAAAAGAAGTGAAAAAGAAGTAAAAATGGCCGTTCTTAGTAGGATGTGTATTTTTGCAATACCTTTAAAGTTATATCAATGCCTTTAAAATTATCTGAATGAGAGCGTAAACACATTTCACATCCACTTTGAAAATGAATACAGAATCCATATTCACGGTCATATTTCTCAAGGCAGATATTTTAAAGTCTATTAAATGAGCCTTATTCTATATGGTAATTAATTGCAGGTCTATTACATTCCAGCAACAGGTATACCTCGGGTTACATCATTTTGAGTTAAGTCGCTCTCGATTATACGTCGTTTGTCAAAAAAGAAAAAACATGGAAAAATATTAAACTAAATTACGTCATTTTATTCGACTTTATATCGTTCCGCCACAAATATTAGTCTGACGTCCACGATGTAAATAAACAAATTGAATATAAATATTGGTAAATTTAACAAAAATTAGTTTATTTTCTACAATAGCAAAATAATTTTAATAGCTGTACTTGTTATTTAGCCTCACAAAATCATGTTACTTTCTAATTTTTTAGAGCAAACAACATTCATAAATAAAGATTCCGCGATGTACAGTAAAAATCGCCAAATTGTAAACATCTACATTTACAAATATGTCCGTACATATATTCGCAAAATTTAGATTTTTTTATTTGTCCATACGTTTAAAATAGATTCTTATTGATCATTAAAAATGAATTTTTAAATAAAATGCAAAACTTGGAATGGTTAACTTTGGTTTAAATTAATGATAAAGAAATTTGAAGGAAAGAAAGTTCGACTTAAGTCGTTATTTGACTTAAGTCACCTCTCTCGGAACCATTTACCGACGTAAGAAGAGGTATACCTGTAGAGCTGTATACTGATTATCATGTTGCTTGTATACAGTAAGTCAGCATCTCCATCCGGTATCTATTGGTATACGGGTTCGTTTTTCTAGGAATGAATGGCGATAATACCTCCTCTGTGAGTAAATTGGTGAACAAATTCATCATGTCCAGTATCACTATCTGGTTGGATTGGATGAGAGCATATTTGATTATTTCCGCCATATGGGCATAGTTTCAGACATATGACGGTGGCTTTCTTATTAATTGGTAAATTATATCTACGAGGAAACGACTAAGAGTGTAGCACACAGAGCCCTGGCACCCAACATTAGGCCTAAGCGAAATATAGTCTGCGAATTTTGAGGAAATGATTACATGTGAAGTAGGTTGTCCCCTCAGAGTTTTCTTGGATTGAATTTGACCATTTCTTTCTTCATTTCCATTATTGTACGTATAATATTTTCGATGATGGTTCATTCCTAGGCTAGTATATTTTGTTTGTGACACCAACAACGGAGAACACAACAACGCTCAAGAAGACGATCGCTCCTTAGAGATAATTAGCAAAAGTAGGGAGTCACTGTTTTGTATCGTGCTTACTGAGCGACGAAATGCATCAGCAAAAAAAATAAAATAAAATTCTACTTTGTCATAAATTTCCCCAAAAATGTTCTTGATATAGAAAAATAGTTTTCCTCATCTCATATATATATATATATATATATTTATATATTTATATATACTGTTAAATATAACAGACAATGAAGGTCTATTATGTTTGAGCCGTTCTAAACATCATATTTTAGCTTTAACTCGAGGTGACAATAAAGACAAAAATTGTCCAGCATTTGGATATCTTTTTTATTAAATTGGTTTTAAGCTTTTGCCTCACATGGGCCATCTTCAGAGAGTTTATAGGGACGTTAACATAGATACATCCAACATCAAAGATGATTTTATCTTGTGTTGACAAATGTTAGACAATTTCTGTCTCGTATTTTCACCTGAAAGTAAAGCCAAAATACGATGTTTAGAACGGCTCATGATTAAACATAATAGACATTCATTGTCTCTTATATTTAACAGTATAAGTTTAGATTATGTGCTGCCTTGATACACTATATATATATATATATATATATATATATATATATATATATATATATATATTTAAAACAAAATATTTCAATCCGTTGAAGAATAACCATTTCTACGAGGAAATCCTCGCTTCTTCAGCAACGGCAAAACAAAATTTTTTGCCGTTGCTGAAGAAGCGAGGATTTCCTCGTAGAAATGGTTATTCAATGAATTTAAATATCGGAATTTTTGTTTTATTTTTTTATATTTGGTTCTGTAAATAGAATATGATATTTGCATCGAGCCCTTCACCTTGACCAATTTTAATATTAATGAAATTAATATTAATTAGGATCGGGTTTTTGGGATTTACCGATTTGATCATCCTTTTGGATTTAATATAGTCATCCGCAGACAGAGATGTTTCGCTGTATCACAGCTCATCAGTACGTTTAGACTCCGATTACTTTTAACCCAGGATTGAAACCCGACTGAATTGGCATCAGTCGGCGATTCTACCTTTGGGCTATGGGCGCTCGGTAGAAGAAGGGAGACTTTTTAGCATGTATATTATCATTATACACACCCAATAGCCATAGTGATCTAATTCATTAGTGAATGAGCGATGCGTACATGCCAGGGTAGCTACTGTTTTTCAAATTCTACCATTCTTCCAGAGTGCTCAATCAGAATGTGAGAGCGTAATCCGCAGACAGATCTGTTTCGCTGTATCACAGCTCACCAGTACGGTTAGACTCCTATTGCTTTTTAACCCAGGATTGTAACCTGACCGAATTGCCGTCTGTCGGCGATTCTACCTCTTTGCGATAGGCGCTCGGTAGAAGAAGGCAGACTTTTTAGCATGTATATTATCATTTTACACGCCCAATAGCCAGAGTGCTCTAATTCATTAGTGAATGATCAATTAGTAAATAATCATATATATATATATATATATATATATATATATATATATATATATATGTTTATTACCACTCCAGTTAAATAATAAAATTTCGTAAGACAAATTAGTCAATGTAATTATTTTATGGTATATTTCTCATATAAATATATGCACAACCTGACAATTTTAGCAAGTGTTTTTGGTGACACCAATGTGATATTACAAATGGTGAATGGCATAAAAAAGGAACGTGGAATGATTTTTTTATAGATCCACTGTAACATGGACAGCAGATTGCGTGTTTCAACGATGAGATTTTGAAGTTTCGTGTTTATATGATAACAAATGCTGAATAGAAAAAATGTTCATCGGTCGAGCGAATGGTTTCTTCAATCTTGCGCCTGAAAAGAAGAAGAAATGTCTGCCTCTCGTATATTTGGCCGATTCTCGAGCAAATAAGCAGCTGAAAATTTATCGTCTGAATCGGAACAATGAAGGCTGATGAACGACGAATCATAATAGACGTCAATAGAATGACAAGGACAGACGGAGACGTGTCACCGAAGTAAAAAAAAAATTGATACTAAACACCCTCAACACGCATAATTACACACGCATACATTTACAAAAATGCACACATACCAAGGGATAGAGAATGA
>JBBBDQ010002275.1:357500-372500 GCA_037127315.1 Ascarosepion bandense | reverse complement strand
CAGCTCATTTCTGATATCTTTCAATTGTAATGCACAAAAGATTACCCGTTAGTATGAACGGATTTTGGTAAAAATAAGCAGATATCATGTTTGCAATTTATTTAATCTGATACATATATATATATATATATGTGTGTGTGTGTGTGTGTGTGTGTGTGTGCGTGTCTGTGTGTGTGTGTGTGTGTCTGTGTGTGTGTCTGTGTGTGTGTGTGTTTGTTTATGTATGTGTGTGTGCGTGTCTCTCTGTGTGTGTCTCTGTGTGTGTGTGTGTCTGTGTGTGTGTCTGTGTTTGTTTATGTATGTGTGTGTGCGTGTCTCCGTGTGTGTGTGTGTGCGTGTCTCTGTGTATGTGTGTGTGTCCGTGTGTGTGTGTGTGTGTTTATGTATGTGTGTGTGTATCGTGGATGTATTTACAGTTTTCACTTTCTTAACCCTTTTTGAATATTTGTTACAATTATAACCTTTCTCTATCTTTGTTACACATTGGTTACATTTGTTACATTTGTAAGGTGTAACGTATAATATAGAATCTGATAGAATTTATTATGAAAGTTACTGTTTTGCTATACAATCTTTGTTGCCCAACCATTAATGAAACTATTCTCATTATGTGTTTATCTTTATATAGTAAATATTTATTTTGTCTGTCTTCCCCTCACACACACACACACACACACATACACTCTCTCTCTCTCTCTCTATATATATATATATATATATATATATATATATATATTTTAATCATATCACCCCAAGCAAGGCGGTAACGCCACTGATGTGCAGGGGGCTACATAAGAGTGAGAAGATTAGAAAAGAGAAAACCGGAAACCGCATCCTAAACAGGAAACAAGGGATGAGCCTCTTCACCTGTTCAATAGATGTGGGTGGAGTGTGAACCGGGCGATAGTTTAGTCTATCTACTCCAATTTATATATGTATGTATATATATATATATAGAGAGAGAGAGAGAGAGACAGAGAGAGAGAGAGAGAAAGAGAGAATGAGATATAAATAGATAGATATGTGTGTGTGTGTGTGCGTGTGTGTGTGCGTGTATGTGTGATGTTCAGTTCTTCCAATTCAGCTGCAAAGCAAATCAGGTCAGCCTTTCATTTCCTGTCTATCGTGGCTTTGCTATTCCATGTCAGGAATCATCTCACCGTATTTTATTCTGACATTTTCCGTCAGTAGCTTTTATTCATTGGGGACATATAAAGCCGCCATAAAATTAAAGACAGGGATATCTGACATCTGAGGTGAGGAAATTATAAATGATTATTATACTTTATCAGACAACTGTTCAATTTAATGCTGAACGCGACGCTGGTCTTACAGTAGTGATATGGTGGCTAAAATATCATACCTACAAATTCCTTTTTTACGATAAGTCCTTACATCAATAGTTGGACACGTTCTGGGCATTTGTCGAAAGAGAAAGAGAAAGACAGAGGATGACTGGAGGTATGAAATGGAAAATTTTAAAGAAAACATTTGCATGCAAATCCATGTCCAGAAAGAGTGGGACTATGGCTGGAAGAAATATCCTGCACATTTGATTTCCGTTATTAAAAATACTATATGTATTTCTTTTTTTAAATATACCTATGAGAATAAGTACTTTTATGCTGTCTAACTGGATGTGCATTGTGGTGTAGAACAAGAAATCGGGGAACCGAGTTCGAATTTCAGTTGAATTACTTGCATTCCATTGGGAAAAGTATTAATCCGTCACTTCCTCCCAGTTATGGGTTAAATAACAGGACAGATTTGGTTCTATAGCCTTGGCTGGCAACCAGTCTACCGCAGGCAGCAGTGGCAAACTAATCTTCTTCCCAGTCAAGAATGTCTCTTTCGAGACATGATCGCCGAAGCGTGTATCACGTATGGCACTTAACTAACTGAACTGATTAAATATTCAGACAGTTTTCCATGCTTGCATGTCATTAAGAATCATCCAAGGTGGTATAAAAAGAAATTGAAAATCTCTTGGAGAGAAACAGATCAAATACTTTTGTACCTAAACATATTTCTGTAATCCCTGAAAGCAAAACACTGTGCCTCCTCGGGTTAACTCTCACAACAGACCTCAAGTGGAATGACTATATAGAATATACAGCTACATCCGCTGCTAAGAAAGACGGTTCTCTGTGTAGAGCCAGGAAGTGTTTCCGTCTGAAACAATCCTGCAAATATATAAATCTAACATCCGCCCGTGCATGAAATACTGCTGCCATATCTGGTCGGGTGCTCCTGCTATCTACCGAAGTGTCCTTGACAAAATCCGACGGAGAATCTGTAATGTGATCGATTCCGACTTGGTAGCTCAGATACATTCACTTTCTCACCAGCACAATGTGACTCCCCTGTGTCTCTTCTACAAATACTTTCACGGCTTCTGCTCCGAGGAACTCAGCTCACAGGTGCCCCCTATATATGAATTTACTCGAGACACAAGATTAGCAACTAGAACTCCGTCTTTTACTGTGAAACCAATAAAATGTAAACGCAAATTCTACTCCAGCAACTTCTTTTCTCGAAGTTCCTGCCTGTCGAATTCCATTCCATTTACCTGCTTCACCGACAGCTACAATCGCCGAGAACTTAAATGTAAAGTCAATGGTCATCTCCTATCTCACTAACCTGCATAATCTCTCTTATACTCTTTTCTCCGTCCACTCTACTGTCATCAGTATTCTCATTTTTCTTTTACCCATTTCCTGACACCCC
The DNA here is from genome assembly GCA_037127315.1 of Ascarosepion bandense. Lineage (NCBI taxonomy): Eukaryota > Metazoa > Mollusca > Cephalopoda > Sepiida > Sepiidae > Ascarosepion > Ascarosepion bandense. The sequence continues at coordinate 369,773 of JBBBDQ010002275.1, read as the reverse complement.
TATAACCTGTCACTCTTTCTCATAACTTTCCTCCTATGTAACCCCCTGCAAAACAGTGGCAGTAAAATGCCTCGCTTGAGGCGATATGATTATAAAAAAAACTATACTATCATAATGTGGGTATAAAATGGGGGATCAAATCTACATTACACTTAACATTTTAATTGATCCCTCACTTTATGTCCACAGCCACCTTTCTCTTATCCACTTTCTGACACTCCTATAACCTGTCACTCTTTATCATAACTTTCCTTCTATGTAACCCCCTGCAAAACAGTGGCAATAAAATGCCTCGCTCGGGGCGATTTGATTATAAAAAACAAAAAAATTAAAAAAAAAAACTGTGGGGGTGACTATTTATTTGTGCATAAGCATGTAACTATACATTATGATTTGTGCGTTTTACGTTTCTTGTAGATTAGAAGAAATGACTGAATAATGAAAAAAGGAACGCATATTCGGAAAGCATGATCGGTTGTTGAGTGTTTAGTTTTATGGCATATCAACCTCGGCGGGTCATTTATTGCCAACAATATTTTTATTTAGTTTTTGCTGGTAATACCTTTTTCTTTTCAACAATTTATTGCTGTTTTTATATAAGTTTTGTGTCTAGTAATACTTTTTTCTTTTCGAATATCAAGATTCATTGGTATTTGTTTTTTTTAAGGGCAGGGTCACCAAGTCCTACCCTGTTATTTAACCCATAACTGGAGGGAAGGGACGGATTTATATCTTTCCCAAGGGTACCAGTGCTTAAGTGAATGCAGGGTATCTAACTGGAATTCGAACTCGGCTCACCGATTTCTCTTTCCGAGCCGATATCCTCTGCATCCGTCACTAAACGCTTACAGCACCTGGTATTCCAAAGCGGTCACCCATCTAAGTACTAACCAGGCTCAACGCGGAAAGTATGAGGAGGATAAATTGGGCAAATATCTTCTGTATAAGATCGTACAGATTTCAATGAAGTAATGATTAAAATATTTCTTTAAAGGTTGATAATACTTGTGACAGAATATATCACTAATGATTTCGATTTTTGTGCAGTTTTTCGGTTCCATGGACATAAAATTATATCAAGGAAATAAAATGATAAGCAACAAAATAGATCTTTTGTCTGTTCTCTGTAATGTAAGTTTGTTTCTTTACTTATTGTTATAGTTTTCCGTTGTGAATAATTTCACAAAATGCCTAAGGACTCTGAAATAAAACCTGTCTACTCTTATAAATACAGCAAAAAAAGTACTTGAGAAAATATTAAAATATTTTAAAAATTATTGAAGAGAAATTGACCCATTTAGTCGATAAAAAAAGTTTAGTCCTCGAGTAGTAATTATATTCCAAAGTTAATAAACAACTGTAAACTGTCATTTTTTTTATACTTTACCAATAAGCAAATACGTTGTTTCTTGAATGACGTCTTTGAAAGCCAATATAACTCTTGCCTCTACAAAATAGACTGGTTTCGATTTTCTTTATTCTGTGAGTACTGAAATCGACATTGACCCAGCAGTGGCTTGCGCAAACCAAGAGAGCTCGACTAGCAATCTATTCATAAACATAAATAACTTCAATCTTCACTGGATATCACACAATTTAGAAAGAGGTTAAATAATAAATAAGTCAGATAAATGTTTTACAACCTCAATAAGTTTTCATTAAACTTTATTGCAAAATATATATATATATATATATATATATATATATATATATATGTGTGTGTGTGTGTGTGTGTGTGTGTGTGTGTGTGTACAAAACAAGACCATTAATAAAGAATGCAACTGCAGTAACAAAAATAATTTATGCCCACTTCAAGGATTTTGCAACACAAAAAAGTCATTTCCAAGCCACAAGTCAGTCAGTTAAGTGTCATACGTGATATACGCTTAGGCGATCATGTCTCGAAAGAGACATGACTGACCGGGCAGATGATCATCCTGCAGTAGGTTGCCATTACTTTCTGCGGTAGGCTGATTGCCAGTCAATGTACAGAACCCAGTCTGTCCTGTTATTTAACCCATATACTAAAGGGAAGAGATGGATTAGTACCTTTCCCAGAGACTGATTAAGTACATGACTTAAATGGCCAAAATAAAATATATTTCGGTTCAACCAAAGGCACCTTTAAGAATAGGTGGTTCAAATACAAGTTTACATTCAAAATAGAAAACTTTAAAAACTGTACAAAATTGACTAGCCACGTGTGGAAATTAAAATCAAAATATGGAAAAAACCGACATAACGTGAAGTATAATAAAAACAGCCCCTCTTTCAACAGTGGCAAAATATGTAGACTGTGCCAAGAAGAAAAGTTAGAGATTATGCTATTCCTAAACAAAATCGATTGAATTAAAGGACGGAAACTTTGACTAAGTGTAACCATACTAAAAAATATCTCTTTGGTTCATACAACCATGGATGAAAAGTTATAATTCCTTGTATTATTAAGAATTGCGCGTTCAAAATTCTCTGCCACGTGAGCGTTAAAAAAAAAAAACAAAAAAATAAACAAAACAGAAAAAAACACACTGTTCCGTAAGCATTCTTAAAAAAGCAGTAACCGGTAAAACTAGTTATTGAAAATCGCCTGAAGACACCACTCATGGTAAAAACGTAGGTCGCGTAATAATTCGTTTACAAATGGAAAATATTCAAAAGTTCTACAATATAATTGTATTGAACACTTTTTAATACAAATTTGCACTGGTCTAATCTGATTATGACCAGAAACTAAGTATTTAAACAATCAATATATATATATATCCGAGTGAATAAGGAATGAAAAAAAATTACAACGTCCAAAACATTCATTTGAAACAGTGCACTATATATAATATAGAGCTGTGAATATTTATTATAAATTATATTTTAGAACATGTACAAATTTTATTTATCTACTACAAAATGTACATTTTTAAATTACAATGTCTCATCAGATGGTGTGAAAAGGAATGGAAAGCCTCTGTTCTTATATTTGACAAGATGTGTGTGCGATGTTATTGGGAGTTAGCGATAAGGAAGTAAGTCTTGTAAATTGTTGTTTGGGTGTACTTCTTTTTGAATGATATATATATATATATATATATATATATATATATATATATATATATATATATGTCATTCAAAAAGAATTACACCCAAACAACAGAAGTCTATAAACAAACATTGAACCCAAAAGAAAAGAATATTCGTAGAAAAATCAAATGCAAAAAATGTTAACTCTCATACAATATCAATAGTATATATTTGAATATATACTTACATGAAAAACCCGTAATAATTAGTTTTATAAACTCTTCAACATGAAAAATAAAATAGTGAGTAAATAGGAATATAAATACTTACTTTGCTTCCTATGCTCTAATGTAATAAACGCAAAAATAGCATAATATAAACATTAAGTAAATAAATGTGAACATATACACTACCGACCATAATTATTAGGAAACACCAGTCTTTTTTAAAGAATGATATATTTAATACTGTTTTTAGTATTTACTGCCACGTGAATAATTCTAAATGAAAATAAAATAGTTCTTTTAACAGTACTGCACAATAACATGTGCAGCAAACCAACTGTTCTGTTGTCCAGTTTTTGTGCTCTCTTTCCCATGCTAGCCTCTTCTTATTGGCTGGCCAAAGCAAAGGCTTCCTGGCTGCCTTGTAAAATTTTGCAAGGTAATATTGACAAAAAAAAAAAAAAAGAAACAAAAAAAAATTTCCAAAATACATTCTATTTTCATTTAGAATTATCTACTTGGCAATAAATACTAAAAATAGTATGAAAAATATTTTAAACTGTGGTGGCTTAAAAATTATGGCCGGTAGGGTAAATAAAAACTTAACTAGCCAGCAAAGCACTGATTAAATTAAACAAAAAAATAATCGACATATATAAAAAGCAATCTATGAGTCTGTGTGTGACTGTTCCCTATGAACGCCTACATTTTTTAAACTACACCATTCAAACTTTCTAGGAACACATATCTACAAAGAAGCCAGGTCGACACATATTTTTGAGTTTAACTTCAGCAATATTCCCTTTCACACTTTTTGGCCAATGGAGCCGATTGTTTACATTTGCTCCGTAAAATGTCTATGATCTAAGATGGTTGCTGAATTACGTCACAGTAATCAAATCACACGTGTCAAACGCGACTAAGATGTTTTTTCATTAATTTTTTTTTTAAATGGCCTTTATATTTAGTTTTTATTCCGATGTTTTAGAAATTCATTTGGTCAACAAAAAATGTGAGTATTTTTCTCCGTAATTTTGAAACAAAAGAAATATTTTTAAAAACTGTTTTTTTAAACAAAAACAAAATAAAGTATTAATGGTTAATTTAGTTATTTAAGTCTTTGTTTTTCAGATTTAATATTTCATAATTCAGAAAATAAAATTAATATAAAATAAAGTTTTTTTTTTACTAAATATTTAATGCCGGAATTCAATTATTTGTAATTCGTGTGGCATTAATGTAACTTTTTCTTCTAAAATTAAATGTCTACATTTTTAAATATTCTTCGAAAATTTCTGAACTGAGAGCGTAATAGTTTTTATATTTCTAATTTCAGTAAAACAAAATAAATAATTTTTATTTTTATGTTAAATTCATTTAGTCAACAAAAATGTAAATATTTTCCCCCGTAAATTCGAAACAAAAACAAACTCAATGTTGTTTACAATGTCTCACAAACCATCAAATCACATTTAAGCAAAACAAAAGAAAATAGATTTTTTTATGGAATTTTTAACAATTTTCAAACAACAATTTTTAAAATATAATTATTTTTTTATATAACAGAGTCCTACTACTAAAATGTTCTGAGTTGCAAGGGCAACGCCGGGCTATGATGCTAGTATAATATAAACACTGAATAAATAAAAAAACAAAAATATAATATAAACTACAATCATACGCACAAAAACATAAATTAATTATAATTTCAACTTTGTACAATTAATACTTAACAAAATAGTAAACTAGCAATAATACAACGACATGTATGCGTGTGTACACATGCATATATTTGTACGTATGCGTGCAAGCGCATATATAAACATGTATGTGTTTGCTCAGTGGGTTTTGGAGACACACAAATGTGCCTGAGCTGGTGTCTTTGATAGGGACTAGCTAGCAACTATCTGAGACGGGTATACTAAGAAAAGGAGCAGACAGAGATCACTGCATGTAGTTTTAATATTTGAATAATATGTTTTTATAGGAATAAACAGTAGGCTATGTATTCTCAATTTATCATTTGATGTGAATCAAGTTGTTCAATATAGTATACTAGCGAGTTGGCTTGCTTCATTGTGGGTGAAAGGTTACAGAATATACAGAACATTTATCCTTGGTGCCCTCGTTTGTTAAAGAAAAACACAAAACATTGGCTGGGACATTTAAGTTTGTCATCTATGTATATCTCTATTGTTTACCGAGTAGCTATTTCATGTTCTGAAAAATATTGGTTCCTCCACCATCGCTTCAAACGCACACATAATAAAAATAATAAAAATACATCTTTTTAGAATATGTATTTGCGTTGTGCAACACTTATAATTTCGTTATATGTTTACTTAGCTTAACAAAACTTCTGTTTCAGAGATACTTGCAACTTTACGTGTCTTCTTACTGAGTAATGGATGTTGCCGTTCAACCTTAGTTTTGGATGTACAATCCTGTGTAAGGTTATAACGGTCTAAATAGCGCGTGTGGTTAACGAAAAAAAAAGCACTGGGTTAAGAATTTGCTCCTTGTAACGATACTATGTGATTTGGTATTATGTTGACTTACCCATACGACACATGAACTCTCCCAAACTATATATAAGTAGCAGATCTGCTTTGTAGAGCAGAGTGTGCGACAGGAATCTGTTTCAGCAGATAACTCTAACAGGCGGATTAGTATAGATTAGTATATGTTTGTACTACTGCCTTTTGTTAAATATTCTATGGTCATTCAATAAATAAGGTGAATTTTTCTAATACAGGTAGAAGCTTAATTTTTTTTTATTTTTCAACGTAGTCTCCCAGCAGTGTCACACACTTTTCTCATCTGTGCACAAGCTTCAGTTTTCCTTTATCGTAAAAATCTTTGGACTGATGTCTCAGCCAATCGCTCACAGCACTTTTAACTTCATCACTTTCAAACTTCTCCAAACAATTTAGCTCACTTGTAGACATTTTTTTTGGCTGAAACATGTATCACCATACACAGTTGACATTCTTCTATGAATTTCACTGAGTTTGCACCCTTCAGCAACCAACAACTTGATAACTGACCTCTGTTCAATCCTGGAGTATGCTTCTTGGTCGGCCATCTTTGTTAATCTCCAAAACTCTCAAAGTTTTTTTTTTCAATCTGCAAAAAAATTAAATCCTTTTGAAGAAGAAGTAAAGGAAAAAATTAAAAAAAAGTAAACTTCTATGTGTATAAGAAGTCTTCTACCGAAAAATTCACCTTATTTATTGAATGACCCTGGTAGAAGTTCTTATACCGAAAAATTCACCTTATTTATTGAATGACCCTCGTAGAAGTCCTTATACCGAAGAATTCACCTTATTTATTGAATGACCCTCGTAGAAGTCCTTATACCGAAGAATTCACCTTATTTATTGAATGACCCTGGTAGAAGTCCTTATACCGAAAAATTCACTTTATTTATTGAATAACCCTCGTAGAATCCTTATGCTAAATAATTCACCTTATTTATTGAATGACCCTCATAGAATTCTTATACCAAAAAATTCACCTTATTTATTGAATGATCCTCGTAGAATCTTTATACCGAGGAGTTCACTTTATTGAAAGACCCCCGTATTTGTCTAACTTTATCCCTTATTTGCGCCTTTATTTCTGAACCCAACAAGGTCACAACAGTATGCATTAAAGATGAAGCCACAGAAAAATTCAGAATTAGAAGTTAAAAGGAGAAAAATATTAAAAGGAAAGGAACCCTGAATTAAAAAAATATCTTAAAACAAAGAAGGACAAAAAAAGTAGGAGAAAAGAATAATTCTCATTTGTATGCGGGAATAAAGCAACAAATTTGTTTCCTAAATGAGTAAAAATATTTTTATCAAGCACGAAAAAATCTCATCAAGTTAACTGATGGCATGTATGCTTACAGTTTCTGTTAGTGTTCTAAATCCCAAAAGTCCAAACGATGAAGACGCCATATATAACCTGTTTTTCGTTTTTGCTACAATAAAATGTTTTTGTTAAATTTACAAGTTCATATGTCAGCCGAAGTACATCCGAGGTGATTTATGTGTCTAAATTAAAGTGGATCCACGATGAAACAGAAATAAAAAGTCAAATATATTATTGCTGAAATGTGATGTGTGAGACATTAAATGATTCAGAAGTGACCCCGAGACACAGTCTCGTTGATTATTTTCCCTTTTTTATTTCAGTGACTTGTTTCATTACCCTGTCTTGACCGTATGTAGAAAGTTCAATATAACCGAGAATACCCGATCTATAACATCGAATATACAAAGTGAAGTCCTGATTAGTTTACGTTTTTTTAAAGAAACATATCATGCACGTTCTAAAGCTAGTAGCAATTTTTAGTCTGGGTGCGGACCAAATACTGATCATATTCGGTCGGGTCGCCAATCGAAAAAGTCTGTTTGTAGTCCCGAAACTTTTAGTGTCATAGCAGGAAAAATACTGATGACACACCTAGATTCGGCACTTGGAGGTTTACTCTTCATATTATGGAAGAGATTCTGCAAAATATCTACAGCTTTCATCTTTTCACCTGAGCGTGAACAAAACATTTGCATATTTTATGAATTAAACAGGAAGCTCAATAGTTTTATAATCATTTATTCTCGCTGTGTTTTCATTTGCATGTTCGGTGTCTACTCAGTTACCCTCACACTGGCTGAATCAACTTGTATTGTTTTTCAGTCATTATTTAACGATGTTGCCATTTGGATTATCTTCCAGGTCGATATTACAAATATTGTCCTTATCAACTATAATGAGATTCGAACCCGGATATCTATCCCAAGGAAATCAGCGTTTCTTTACACAACTACAAATATACGCATAAACAAATATGAATATATATATATATATATATATATATATATATATATATATGTGTGTGTGTGTGTGTGTGTGTATGTACTTATAAATTTATATTTCGCTTTAGAATTTATATACGCTATGTCTTTCTAACTACACAAGTTTACTCATATGTTTACGGGTGAATGTCTCATAATGTTCACAAAAATAACATTTCTAGAGATGTCCACATAAAATGGCAACTTCTTTTTGCCTTTTACACTTTTTGACATAAAATCATTAAGAATATTTTGCTTTTTTGATTTTCTCGATGCATTTATTTCCTCTGTTCCGAAATTGTCTTTTTATTCTTTGCGCGTTTTGCAGCAGAACGAATGACTTCCGACGCCCGAGAAACACAACAGAAAGATTACAAACCAGACGCCTCTGCCTGGTACGAACGAAATCAGACATTTTATTATCAGAAACTAAAAATAAATAAAACACTTAAAGATGACGGTTTTGAAAGCAAGCAAAACCTCGTATAGACTCTGTTAGAAGCATCCAATAAAACAAGTACAAATATATCTAAAAAATGAAAATAACAAAAGGACATATTTTAGGCCGACATTTATTTTGAATATTGAATACTGAGCATATTCTCTGTGCTGCAAGCAAATAAATTTGCAATTAAAATAAGAATATTTAAAATTATATATATATATATATATTTAAAATATATATATATATATATATATATATATATATATATATATATATGTAATATATTATATAAAATATAGAATATACATATATATTTCTCCTTTGTTTTTGATAAATAATCTTTTGACTAATATGATTCTTGTTTTTTTCAAGTATTATCCATTCAGAATAAATTATACATTCTGAATTTGTTCTTTTATAAATTCAACGAACATTTAGCCAAACAGTGAGAAAAGGCTGAAGAGAATACTGAAAAGGCCTTTATAAGGCCAGGAATACCAACTATAAAATGACCATGTGTCACATCTGGCCTTGCGTGGGGAGGGGGGCTAGTAATTACGGGAAAAGACCCCTAAGGACATAATCTATTTGATCAAATTTTTATTTGGACTGAGAACTTTTAAGGAGTTACTCTTAGGTGACCCCAAGTAATATAATTTGTGTGTGCTTGTGTATATATAGGAAGAGAGAGAGAGAGAGAGAGAGAGAGAGAGAGAGAGAGAGAGAGAGAGAGACGGAGACTGTCAGAGAGAAAGAGAAAGAGAGATTTGGTAAAAGAAGGTGAACTCTTATAATTAAAATTTAATGTGTTTCTATTATTTTGTCTACCCCCATGTATATGCAAATAGATTGCGAAAATTACATGGAAACATGTTACAGACTTTTATATTTGTATACACTTTATCCATGAAATTGACCACTTTTGCCTATAAATGTAGCACATTAAAACTATAATATATATATATTAAGATGTGCCTTGTGGAGCAGTGGATATCGACTAAAAATGACAAATCGGTGAGCTGAGTTCGAATTCCAGTTGAATTCTTTACATTCACTTACGTACAAATACTCTTGGGAAAGGTATTAATCCGTCTCTTCTCTCCATTTATGGGTTAAAAAATAAGACAGATTGGGTTCTATAGCCCTGGCTGGCATCCAATCTACTCTACAATGCAATGGCAACTTAACGCGTGATAATATTCTGCCCAGTCAGTTATGTATCTTTCGAGACATGATCGCCCAAAGCGTGTATCACGTATGGCACTTAACTGATTGATATATAAACATATATTACACACACACACACACACACATATATATATATATATATATATATATATATATATATATATATATATATATATATATATATATATATATATATATATGAAATAATTTGTTTGAACATTATTTTTCATCGATACTCGTATTTAAGTAGATATTCTGTTTTTGATTAAACAGTAATATATATTTATATCTACCGGCCTGATTATTTACGATAAGTTTTTATTACGGAAATGTGTGTCATTCGGCAGGATTTGAATCTGCGAACCCTATCCACATAGGAGAAGCTACCAAGTGATCTGGCACGAATCCTGCCGAATGACATATTTTCGTAATAAAAATTTATCCTAAATAATCAGGCCGGTAGATATAAATATATAATTAAAAACATAATACCTACTTAAATACGAGTATCGATCAAAAATAACGTTCAAACAAATCATTTCAAATTGTCGGTTGTTTATAACCAAGTTTCGTTAATCTTCGTTAATTTCCGTAATATATATATATATATATATATATATATATATATATATATATATATATATGTATGTATGTATGTATGTATGTATGTATGAATTGTCGACGACAGTGTATGCCTAGAAGACCGGAAGTCAAAATGGCTGCAATTGTAAGAAAAGCGTAAAAATAGTGAAAATGTTAAAGGGTGAGTTTAAAGAGCAAAAACGAAGGAAGGGCAAATAACTACGCTATACGACACGTATTTATGCGTACACACATGCACGTAAGCACACACACACACTTTAAGAAATAACTTGAACCTCAAAAACCGCGTATAAAAAGCGAAACATCGAGAATAAAATCACTCATCTGCTGATACTCAATAATGCAAAACAACAAAATTCTGTAGTTGAAATGCTGATGGAAACATAAATTAGCAAATTGACAATTTTTTTACTTGTGTTAATTCTGTTTCTCTCTGTCTCTAAGTAAATGGTAAAAATATAAAAAGCAGACAAAAGAATAATGAGAAAATTAAGTAGACAAGAAAGTTTTCAAAAGAAGTTATAACTGTAACATTCAACACGTGCACATACACTCTCACAAAGACATATACATAAACACACACCCACACATCCACACACACCCACACACACAGAAACACAGAAGATCTCAAACCAATATTAAATGCATAAATTAAATTTCTTAACTCACTATAATCTATATATATATAAAAGGCAATCTGTGGGTTTGTGTGTGACTGTTCCCTATGCACGCAACATTCTTTAAGCTACGCCATTCAAACTTTCTAGGGGCACATATCTACAGAGAAGCCAGGTCGACACATACTTTTTGTGTTTAAGTTCAGCAATTTTCCCTTTCGCACTTTTTGGCCAATGGAGCCGATTGTTTACAATTGCTCCGTAAAACATCTAAGATCTAAGATGGTTGCTACATTACTTCACAAAAATCAACTCACACGTTTCAAACGTGACTAAAATATTTTTTATTTAAAAAAATGAGCCTTTTTAATTTATTTCATTTAATTTTTATTCCGACGTTTTAAAAATTCATTTGGTCATCAAAAAATGTGAATATTTTTCCCAGTAATTTTGAAACCAAGAAATATTTAAAAAAAACAAAAGTGTTTTTTCAAACAAAAACAAAACAAAATATGTAAAGAAAAAAGTGCCATTGGTTAATTTAATTATTTAAGTTTTTTTAACAATTTTTAAACAACAATTTTTATATAATTATTTTTTATATAACCAAAGTTTAAAGGAATTTATCCATTTAATAATATAAACATTATTGCATCACGAGATTTGATGTTTGTGTGAGTATTGAATATTGTAATCATTGCGTTCCAATTTTGAACTGAGAGCGTAATAGTTTTTATATTTCTATATTTTGAAATATTCTTCGAAAATCTCTGAACTGAGAGCGTAAGTGTTTTTATATTTCTAATTTCAGTAAAACAAAATAAATAATTTTTATTTTTATGTTAAATTCATTTAACCAAAAGTATTTTCTCCTGTAATTTTTAAACAAAAACAAAAGTAATGTTGTTTACAATGTCACACAAAACATCAACTCATGTTTACGCAAAACAAAAGAAAATAGATTTTTAAATGGAACTTTTCAACAATTTTTAAACAACAATTTTTTATATAATTTTTTTTTTATGAGGCGGCGACTAAAGGCGCTTGGAAATCGCAACACGCTGCATTAATCATCTAATTAAAAAATGTTCTGAGTTGCACGGGCAACGCCGGACTATGATGCTAGTAATAAGTAAAATGAGAAAAAAGTAAACGAAAAATGCTCAACTACAAAATCTCTGGAGTCGTGATACTAAATATTGTATCAAATAAACTTGGTGATAAATTTTATATTCGTACTAACCTTATATATACAGGGCATGATGGGTAAATTATAGCCATTTTATATTTTTAATTTCGCGCATGCGTGTTGTTTGCTTTAGATTTTGTTGAACGCACAA
>JBBBDQ010002275.1:330000-355000 GCA_037127315.1 Ascarosepion bandense | reverse complement strand
TTTAAACTTGAGACGAAAGTTAAACAAGTATTGGCTTATACTTTATTTGAGCCAAAAGGTAAAATTTACTCACGTTTTACTTGAAAGAAAGATCTAGCTAAAGTTTGTGACAAAACAAAGCCATAGATCTTGTTTGTACGTAAAAGAAAAGGTAGACATTGGGACCCAATACAGAAAATATTGCCTGAAATATATTGCTGTTAACCAGATTAAATACGTCTTCAAATTCGACAGGACAAACAAGTGTATTGAGGTTGTTACGTGGCAAAAATGGATTAACTGACACTCACTAATATGTACTAGCGCACTGATATACCTCCGAAGATATTTACTGTGCATAATATTGCAGTCTGAGGAGACCAAACTGATTAATGTTTTGAGAGACAAACTGCTTACCTTAGAAAAAGGCACACCTATTAATATTTAATCATCTTAAATAAGTGCACCAATAAGGTAAACCTGGTGTTGATTACACTATAAAAATTGGTTAGTAAAACACTCATTTTATTAAACGCTTCTTATGTTAATATCATTTTGTTGTAAAATCACATCTATTGAACTATTATGGCTCATTTACATTTCCAAATGATATACAGTGTGCGACAAAAATACCTCCCACTTATATCTCTTAGAAATACTCGCACATGAGCTAGACATTAGCTCGATAAAGACACAATTAACATTAATTACTTTTGAATGTATGGGAGATATTTCTGCTACACGTTTTGATCAGACCAATCCAATGGTGACGTCCTAACTAACTTTACCAACAAAAGTAGTGAGCACCTTGACGACAGACATACCGCAAGGACCATAGCATTAGATTTGTCGAAGTCGCTTGATAAGGTGTGGTACAAAGATTTGCTACAGAAGCTCTCCAGCTATGGATTTCGCTAATATAAAATCTTTTCTCACCGGTTGATCCCTCAAGGTTGTTATTAAGGGCTAATTCTCCGAGTCCCACACAAGCGTCCCTGGTGGTCACTATTCGGACCAACCCACTTTCTGATTTAGATAAACGGTCTAAAAGTAATATGCACAGATCATTTCTAAGCATTTATGGCGATGATTCGACGATATATGGGCGCACCTCTAAAAATCTTGAGGATCTAAGATTGGCAGTTAACCAGAGTTAACCTCTCTTCAGATTTAATAATAAAATTATAATTAGTACTTCATTTAGATAAATGGTTTAAAAGTAATATACACAGATCATTTGTAAAGATTTATGCCGATGGTACGACGATAGACGGTCGCTCTTCTAAAAATATTGCGGATCTGATATTGACAATTAAACATTCTTCAGATCTGATATATATATATATATATATATATATATATGGAGAGAGAAAGAGAGAAGGGATAAGAGAGAGAGAGTGTGTGTTTAAATGTGATAATATTACTGTCAAGTTTTTTTTTCAGTGGTTTTACAGATGAAATGTGTTTTGGCAAGCAGATTTTTTATCGTAAAGTGCTCGACATCGGGGCGTAGATAGAGCATTGACAAATACAAAGAGTTTGTTACTTTAACTGAGCAGGTTCATGCCAACTTCTAAGTGTTGTGAGGACACCGTTATGATGTTATCACTTGTCAGGTTGATTTTGCCGGTTTTTTTATCTTGTTTATAAATTAATAAGGAATATATATATATATATATATATATATATATCACGTTGACTACACCGGTTCTCGCTCGATCACCGAAGTTAAGCAACGTTGAGCCTGGTCAGTAGTTAGATGGGTGACCCCTTGGGAATACCAGGTGCTGTAAGCGTTATTGACGGATGTGCGTTGTGATGAAGTGGATGTCGGCTCGGAGGGGGAAATCGGTGAGCCGAGTTCCAATTCCAATCGAACACTCTGCATTCACTTACGCACTGCTACCCTTGCGAAACGTATTAATCCGTCACTTCCCTCAAGCTATGGGTTAAATACCTGAGGTCTGTTGTTTATGACATTTGTGGCAGACTTCTGCACCAATTGTTTGTTATCAGCAGTTCCAAAAAAGTGTGGATGATGCTACACAAGCCTTCACCACTTTAAACAATTCTTTGTGTGGTAGTCTGTGTTAGACGCTCATACGTCGAAATCGATATCATATTATTAAAGATATAAGATATACCCGCTACCGGCCATAATTATTAGAGTACCCCAGTTTTTTAAAGAAAAGAATGCATTTTATATTATTTTTACCATTTATTGCAAAGTGGATAATTCTAAATGAAAATAGAATGTGTTTTTTGTTATTATTACTTTACGAAATTTGACAAGGAAAGGAAGCAAAGTTGAACTCGTCCGAATCACCCTAAATTTTCATCATTCTTTCGTTGATGATACTGCAATATAGGTAATTAGTAAATATTGCTTTGTGTGGTAGACTGGTTGCCGACCAAGGCTATAGAACCCAATCTGTCCTGTTATTTAACCCATAACTGGAAGGAAGAAACGGATTAATACCTTTCTCAAGGGTATTTGCGCGTGAGTGCAAGTAATTCAACTGGAATTTGAACTCGGCTCCCCAATTTCTCGTTCCGCGCCGATATCCACTGCGCCACAACGCACATGGCACTACATACTAAGCATTAATATGAAATATGTCATTTTTTTAAAAACACTGGGGTTTCCTAATAATTATGGCCGGTAGTGTATATATATATATATATATATATATATATATATAGTCATCCGCAGACAGATCTGTTTTGCTGTATCACAGATCATCAGTACGGTTAGACATCCAATTGCTTTTTACCCAGGATTGAAATCCGACCGAAGTGGCGTCAGTCGGCGATTCTACCTCTGAGCTATGGTAGGAGGTGGCAGACTTTTTTGCGTGTACATTATCATTATACACATGCCTAATAGCTGAGAGTGTTCTAATTCATTGCTGAATGAACGATGCGTAGATGCTACGGTAGCTACTGTTTTTCAAAGTCTACCATTCTTCCAGAGGTGTGAGAGTGTAAATAGTCATCCGCAGACAGATCTATCTATCTATCTATCTATCTATCTATCTATCTATCTATCTCAATTTATCTCATAACATATTTGGTATATATGTTATGAATAGGCGCCCAAATGCGAGTATATTAACGTGTGTGGTGGTCAGTCTTTGACAAAAAGGTCATGCTTTGTTTTTCTAGCATTTCCCTTCATATTTTATTTTTTATCTTTTGAATGACTTGTGAGATGGGAGGTAGATCACCGTAGAGTTGCTTTGATGTCGGCTGCCATTTCCAGACTAGATTAAATTATATTAGTAGCGTACTTTCAATTGTTTCCCAATCAATACAGTGATACTATAGAACCAGAGAGATGCGACTAGGAGTTGAAAGAAGTATTGCTTCCTTTTATTTTTCAAAAAAGATTAACCGAATATTGTTATCTTGCCCATTCAATCTTTGCTTGTGCAAAAGAATTATACAAACTATGGAGAGATTTTACTTTTATGATAGATGAACTTATCACCTATTTTAGTGACTTATTTCAAGTTTTTGAGCCATGGAAAGGTGTCAATTCAGACAAATCTTTCCATGAATCAGGTTTGTCGGTAATGCGCATGACAAAACACAATAGACAAGACTACATCTAAACTTATATATAAATGGAACTTTGTGTGTGTGTGTGTGTGTGTGTGTCTGTGTGTGTGTATCCGTTACCTATAGACTCCGAAACGGCTGAACCGAATTTCTTGAATGTTTACACAGTCATACTATAAGCGTCTGCGAGTGTTCTTATCTAGGTTTTGTGTCGAGGTACTCCCGATAAATATCGAAAATCGATAATCGAAAAAATCGGGTTATAGAAGGAGTGGTCCGATTTTAATCAAATTTGATACACTCATAGACAAAGACATTAGGAGCGATATTCAGAAGTTTCAAGGTTGCAGTTGTTACAATAGTGCAGAAAATCGATAATATATATATATATGAGAGGCAAGATGTTTATGTGTGTGTCTGTTTATCTGCCTGTATGTCTGTATTTTTTCAGCCCTTTTATTTTAGTCTTTGCTTTGGGTTTGGCTCCAAGTAGGTATAATTGTAGTTCTTAGTCTCAGCCATGATACCATGTACTCAGAGGACTTATTTAGTCTTCAAAATTCTGTTAACGACGAAAAAAACTTATTTGATATCGATCAGAATTTGACTTACATCCATTCATTTTTCTTTCAGTCTAAAGTTCCGCTTTAAATGGAAACAACTATTGCTTTTTATTCTTTCGTGACAACGTCCAAAATGTCTGAACTCCAGGGCCATGGATTAGTTTTAAATCTTGTATTACACCCGAGCAACGCCGGGATATACTGCTAGTTAGTCAATAAAAGAAAACCAAAAAACATGTTTTTATTCTTTCTGTGCAGCCCGGTACAGAATGGCGCACGACCCGATACAAGTTCGCGACCTGATGATTGGAAACCCCTGGCTAACCTGAGATGGAATTGATACATTTTTGAACATCATCAAATATTGTGATAAAATATATCTTTTTATTTTAAATATTACGGTTTTATTTTGTAGAAAACATACTGGGTTATTGAATAGTTGCAATTACTTACTTTAAATGCTTCTACAGTCAAGAAACTCGTAAATACATCACCCTGCTATTTTTGGATAGCAATTTGAATATGTTTCTGCAAAAAATAAGCTCTAATTCCGTGTAAAGTATTCCGGTCGTAAGTGTTAATATTGGTCTAAAACAAAGGACATATTTCATCTGTATTTTTCATACATTTCATTTAAACTCTTGACGCGTTCCGTTATAAATAATGTTAAACATACGAATCTATTTGTTTAGGGACAATATATTTTTGCACATTTTTATAAAACGAAAATATCGAGTGTTGCAGGCAATGATTTTCCTTAAATTTTCCCGTGAAAGAAAGCATAAAGTATCAGTAATAATTTAAATAAGTTTTAGGATTCTTTCTTCAGACCTAACGATCAGGAATCATTTAACGACGCTCAAATTCTTCTAAAAATCATTTCGAGAATTCATCTAAGTTTTTTTTTTTGCAGCCAAATAATTTTATGTGTCATAGTATGATGCGAAAACTATTCACATTATATAAATGATAATTGTTTTTGCATTTTTCATTTTATTTCGAACAAACGATGTAGTCATTAATTTATCACTTTCTTGCAAGTTTCGAATGATGACAAAATATTCACTAACCTTTTCTTCTTACAAATATTATACAAATCAACAATGTTGATCTATAAATCTATATATATAAAAAGGCACTCTGTGAGTCTGTGTTTGACTTTAATCTATGCACACTTACATTTTTGGCTACGCCATTTAAACTTTCTAGGGACACATATCTACAGGGAAGCCAGGTCTACACATTTGGTTTAAAGTTCAGCAATTTTCCCTTTGGCACTTTTTGGCCAATAGAACCAATTGTTTATATTTGCTCCGTAAAACATCTAAGTTCTAAGATGGTTGCTACATTGCGTCACAGAAATCAAATCACACGTGTCAAACGCGACTAAAAAAAAAATGAGTCTTTATATATAATTTTTATTCTGACGTTTTAAAAATTCATTTGGTCGGCAAAACAATGTGAATATTTTTCAACGTAATTTTGAAACAAAAGAAATGTTTTTTTATGTGTTTTTTTTTCAAACAAAAACAAAATATAAAAAAAGTGTCAATGGTTAATTTAATTATTTAAGTCTTTTTTTTCAGATTTAATATTTCATACCTCAGAAAATAAAATTAAAAAATAGAGCTCTTTTTTTCGATAAATATTTAATGCAAGAAATCAACTGTTTGTAATTCGTGTGGCATTAATGTAACCTTTTCCTCTAAAATTAAATGTCTACATTTTTAAATATTCTTCGAAAATTTCTGAAATTTATTTAGTCAACAAAAAATATAAATATTTTACCCCGTAATTTTGAAACAAAAACAAACGCCATGTTGTTTACAATGTCACACAAAACATCACATCACGCTTACGCAAAACAAAAGAAAATAGATTTTTAATGGAATTTTTTAACAATTTTATAAACAAAATTTTTTTATATATTTATTTTTTATATGACTGAGTTTGAAAGTGAGGCTGCGACTACAAGGGGCTCTGAAATCGCAACACGCTGCATTTATCATCTAATTAAAAAATCTTCTGAGTTGCATGGGCAACGCCGGGCTATGATGCTAGTCAAACATAAACGTTAAAACAATAATAATTTTCTATGTTCGTTGATAAAAAACGTGCGATATCTAATATAAAAACCTCGAAAAATGTTATGAAAGTATCCTTAGAATATTAATGAGAAATTAGTCTACATGGATTAATGGCAGGAGTTGGCTTTAAAACGAAAACTCTTTGAACCTCACACACTTTTCAAAACCGCTTGTAAAATCCCCCTTCTTCAAATACAATTTAATATTTAATCACGTTCACGGTACGAAATAATTTTTTTCAACAGCCATTTTTGATTAGATTTAGCTATCAGGAAATGAATATGAATCGGAAGATGCGATGTCCCCCCCCAAAGAAAAAAATAAACAAAAGAAAAAGAAAAAATCTCATAACTCCGAATGTGATATTGACATATCACACAAGTTCATTCACTCAAATCTCACTGTCAACTGATTAATTACATGAGCGATCGGGCAAGTGAAGGACGTTTCCTCTAATTAGCCACTAAGGTTCCAAGATAAAATCGTTTATTTTTCTTAGTGTAGCTCAGATGTGGCACAAGGCCGAAAGTATGTGGAAGCCTATTAGGATATAACTCATTACTCAATCGTAACTGTTCTAGCGAGATAAGATTGTTAGTAATTATACCAAGTCAGGTATAATACTATGATGAATTCATATTTCATTTTTGGCTGTTGTGGAAATAAAAATGGATTAAAGCGTTACTAAGTTTGCGGTAGAAGTTAAAATCTAAAGGGCTATAATTACACTTAGTAGTAGGCCTCCGTCGGTCAGGGTTGACCATGGGTAGCATCCTAGTTGTCTGCTTGGCTGGAGCATCGGCATCTGTGACTGTAGAAACCGATGCGAAGGTGGTAGTCTTTGTTGCAGAGGTTGCATTTATGTTCTACTTCTGGTCTGTCGGAGCTGTCGTTTTGCTTCTTGCGAACCCGTCTCCCGTGTTAGTTGCTCCTCCTTTGATTTACGTTGTTGAGCCAGACTTCCTCTCCATTAGAACCGCTTGACTGCTACGCTCCCCTATGACTCCGTGTTGATGCCCACAGCTATCATATCGCGTTTTATGATGTCACGATACTGCAGTTGTGGCTGCCCAGTGTGTCTTCTTCCAGAAGCCAGCTTTCCGTAAAGGGGGTCTTTTGGAATGCAATCGTCTGGCATGCGGATGACATGGACTAGCCAGCAATGTCTGTACTGTTTAAGGAGTGTGAATCTCGTAGCATGAATTAAACGAACATTTCTTTAACTAGTCTAAATTATAAGAACCTCACAGCCGCAATTACGATCAGCATACGTTACCAGTAGTCACAAGAAATAAGATGCATTTTCGACATTTTTGCAGAAATCTTTTGACTGTCTTTGGTTCTTCTATCAAATTCATACTGATAAGGTGCAGGTAGGAACACGTGTGTTTTTTTTTGGGGTGGGGGTGAGGAAAAAGAATTGGTAGGAAAGAAAGGACGCTAACTTTTTTTCTAGTTAAAGAAAATGTTCGTTTAATTCATGCTGTGTATATTTTATTACATATATTTTCTTTCAGAGTGATTTTATTTTGAATTTTTTTTGTCTGTAGCTACCATAAGAATAGGATTACATAGAATTTAAAATGAACATTTTTCTCTCTCCGTCCGAGGTCTAAAAAAAAGTTAGCGTCCTTTCTCTCCTACTAATCCTTTTTCCTCACCCCCACCAAAAAAAACCTACACGTGTTCCTACCAGCACCTTATCAGTATGAATTTGATAGAAGAACCAAAAACAGTCAAAAGATTTCTGCAACAATGTCGAAAATGCATCTTATTTCTTGTGACTACTGGTAACGTATGCTGATCGTAATTACGGCTGAGAGGTTCTTATAATTTAGACTAGTTAAAGAAAATTTTCGTTTAATTCATGCTGTGTATATTTTATTACATATATTTTCTTTCAGAGTGACTTTATTTTGTATTTTTTGTTTTTTTTTTTGTTTTCGCCTCTAGCTGTCAGGTTCTTATAATTTAGACTAGTTTGTATCTGTTTTCTTTTAACCATTTACTTTTGTTTTATAAAAATATACTAAATTTTTCGGTTGTCTGAAGGCCGTTTCGACTTTAACTAAGGTAAAACTTAGTATTTGTTTTTTTTACATCAATTATATATATGTATATTTACTTGGGACGTTAGCATCCTTTTAGGTCGCTTTAATACTAGGCAAACAAGTGAAGAGATGTGTACTTGGATACTGGCAACTGTCAGAGAGAGTCCTCTTGGTTAAACTGCGGGGAAGGCCCCTCAATATAGCTATTATAGTAGTTTATGCGCCAACAACTCAAAGCACGGAGGACGAAATAGAATCTTTCTATTCAATACTGGACAGTGCTAAGGCTCAGTGCAAAAGCCAAGAAGTTAGGATAATAATGGGGGACTTAAATGCAAAGGTAGGAAAAGATAGAGAAGGAGACACGAACGTCAACTTTGGATTAGGAGAGCGCAACGAAAGAGGAGAAAAATGGATCCAATGGTGCTCAGCCAATGACCAGGTCATTACTAACACCTGGTTCCAAGAACACCCACGACGTTTATGGACATGGAGAAGTCCAGGAGGCGACACGACGAACCAAATAGATTATATAACTATAAACAAGAGATTCAGGAACGCAGTAGTCCAATGCAAAACATACCCAGGTGCCGACTGCGGAAGTGACCACGTCCCAGTCATCTGCAAACTAAAAGTGAAACTCCGAAGACTGAAGAAGTCCAGCATATCACCAAGGCTGCAATACGACACACTAGAGGACGATCTCACCCTGCAGAAAGAATACAATAACAGCATGAGAAAGAAATATGAAGAACAAATTGGAAAAGGATACTCAAAATGAGATTCACTAAAAGAAGCGATGGTGACCTCAGCGAACAACATAGCCCCAAAGGAAATCAGACGCAGAAGAAAAAACGAGTGGATGACCGAAGAGATCCTCCACATGATGCAAAGGAGACAAAAAATAACGCCAAGACACGGAGCAGTGTACAAAAACTTCACAGGGAGATAAGGAACAAATGCAGACAAGCCAAAGAGGAATGGCTCAACAACAAATGTGCAGAAGTAGAGAGACTGAGCAGGAACAACAAAGCAGAGATGCATAAAGAGATAAGAGAACTGACAGGACAAAAAGCCTGCTCCTCAACAGGATGCATAAAATCCAAGGAAGGAACAATCATATTAGAGAAAGAGGAAATACTCCAGCGATGGGAAGAATACATAAAGGATCTCTTTTGCGACAAGAGAGAACAACCGAGAATACACAAGATCGATGGACCGGAAGTACTAAAATCCGAAGTGGAAGCTGCAATGGCCAAAATGAACAGAAACAAAGCACCTGGTCCAGATGGCATAGTGATAGAGCTGCTGACAGCCTTAGAAGAATATGGTATAGAAAAGATTACCGACATAATAAACGAAATTTATAGCAGCGGAATAATACCAGACGACCTATGCAACTCAAATCTCGGATAACCCCTAGGTGTGAAATTGCACGAGATACTAGATTGGCAACTAGGTCCCACGCTTTTACAGTGAAACCGATGAAATGTAACAGCAATTTCTACTCCAACAGCTTCTTTTCTCGCACTTCCCGCCTATGGAATTCCCTTCCGCATGCTTGCTTCCCCGACGACTATAACCTCAAGGTCAATAGACACCTCCTAACACACTAACCCTCCCATTCTCTCCAACTCTCCCCCTATGTACATCCTAACTCATCTATCGCCCTGTGTAATCCCCTGTGCTATAGCTTGCTTGGGGTGACATGATTAAAAAAATGTCCAGTAGAATTCTGTGACAAGATTTCAAGCCTCATAAAATCCTTATCTATTTTTCTGGGTGGTCTAAACATATTTTTTTACCAAGATTATAGCGGGTGAAGTGGAAAGTAAGAAATATAAATATATACAATTACTTTTTCTTTCCTCTTCTGTCTTTTGTTTTTGGTACCAGAAATAATCAGTGACTTTATAATATATTTTTAACTTGATTCTAGAATACGCTGAGTTTCAAAGTATGGTGATATTATCCAAATTTTAAATACTTTTCTTTCCTTTTTGAGAATGGTAAATATGAATATTAATAATCATTCGCTGTAATTTTCTGATATTGCCATATTAAACGGACAAGTTAAGCCAATTCTTTTTTAACCTGAATTTTCCCAGGTGCTGGTAACAGAAACCGGACTTGAGATCATCCGATTTTACTGTATCAGACCCTCCTCCCCATCCCAGCGGAAATATTTACAGTAACTGCCTACAGAGATAGAAAAAAGGAGAAAATGTAATCTTTGAATTAAAAAAAAAGGTGGAATTTGCTAAATCAATGAGGAAATATTACTTAATTTTAAGAACATTTTGAAACTTTTTTTAATTTCTCAGGGACGATATTTATATGATCTTGATTTTCAGAAATGAGTTAATTAACCCTTTGGATTTCAGATGTGTATTAAACATTGAAATGCATTTACATGACAATACGTGTTTATTTATAGTTCTTTCAATTCCTTACAGAAATTTTGACGAATTCTGTAAAAGCCCCAAATGTATAGAAATAATACTGTCTCTTGTGAATAGGCTTAATTATGTACGAAATCTTGAAAGCATCAATGAAAATAACAGATTTAGAAAGAAAACCACACATTTTATCAGTTCTTATTTTTCAATTATTGATTTGAAACATGAATGGTCAGAAGGAACGCTTAAACATTAATAAGAGATTTAAATGTATTTAATTGAGAAAGCAAATAAAAAATACCAATGTTTTGTAGATATGCACAATTAAACCACAAAAAAGATTAGTTAAATAAAAAAGATTTTAAAATTTCTAATCATAGAGAAGCCATTTCTTACATCCGTTTTCCAACTCGGCCACAGATTTTCATACGAATATCTTTAGTGTTATCGAAGAAGAACCTTTTACGATGTCCGTGTTCCGAGCAGCAAAAATAGATTTGTGGGAATTAATAAACTATTTTAATGGTCAACGAACTATTTTAAAAATGAATAAAATACATTTATACAACAATATGAAATAAGAAAAAATTAGTATATTGCATTGTCGATGAGTAGCAACATTACAATATAAAGATATTATTTGACATTTGGCTTCGTTATGTGTCGTGCTCCTTCAGAACGTTGTTGTTAATGAATTTCTACAACTTCCTCTTCATTGTAGCTCTTAATTAACTGTGTTTTTCTGTTATTTCTCTTAAGTCTTGTTTCAAAATCAATTTATTCCCGCTTACAATGTATGTTGTCTTCGTTTGTCTCTCTTAACTTCTTTCTGTCCCTTGTGTATCAAATTTTCCAAGCCCTTCTTACTCATTATATGATCCAGAAACCTTAGCTGTCTCTTCCTGACGTTGTCGTTGTATTTCCATTTTTTCGAAAACTTCGTGATTACATTTTAAATCCATGGCTTCCTCAGCATTATTTTGTAGACATTTCTGTTGATTCACGTCTACTCTTCATCTTTGGGGGACTTTAATTTTGGAGTAATTCTAAAAAAAATATATATTCGCATCTGTCGCATTGTTCACATTGTACTTATAGCATTTTTGGTTTCGTCTGGCGATTTGTTTTGGGCAAAAATAAAAAATAAAAAATAAAAAAGAATCGCCTCTCAAAACACAAAAATTCAAATATATGGTATCGTAACCGGCTCATCTTCGCTACTAAACAACCTAAACACTCTACATGTTAAAATGACTGTGTAATATATATATATATATATATATATTCTTAACATATGCTGTTAAATATAAGAGACAATGAATGTCTATTATGTTTAATCATGAGCCGTTCTAAACGTCGTATATTTGCTTTAATTTCAGTTGAAAATAAAGACAAAAATTCTTCAACATTTGGATAATTATTTAGTAATTTTCTTCTAAGCTTTCGACTCACATGAGCCATCTTCAGAGAGGTTGTTTAAACTGAAATATTATAAAATCCACCATCACCGACGAATTTATTTTGTCTTGACATAAAACTCCGCTTGGCAACGCCAATAGTTATCAAAAATAATAAACGCAGTTCATAAATTTGCGATGCGGTTTTATGACGTCACACCGCGGGATAGCGCGAAATGACAACAAAACCATGTAGTCAAATGCATGTAATATGCTATTTCCGGTTTTAAAGTTGATTTTATTTAGTGTTGGTTGTTTAGATTTGATGTACATGGCCTCCAATATCTGCAGGTTCCTCTTACTGTGCGTATGAGTAAGGATCACCGTAATATCTGTCTGATATTACCTACATGTTTATGTTTTTCAGAGAAATGTTGTTTAATAGTACTCTGATCAGGAAGATGACACGTAAGTCTAAGGGAGAGCGTGGTTGTAGTAAAACCAATATATGTTCTAGGTTTTTGATTAGTATCAGAGATGCAATCTCTGAATGGACATGTAAATTGGTACACTAAATTGGTTTTTTTGTAGAGAATTTAGTTTAGTGCTTGTTGGGTTATTATAGACTATGAGGTCAATTGTTTTAAACTTTTTATAATATATAATGAGTTTAATTTGATTATTACTTTCCACTGGTATAACATTTCTTCGTATTATGTTTTTGAGAGTTTTTTCATCTTGTTTATAATTATTATGTATTTGGTTGCAATAGTATAAGTTAATAGTGTTATGTTTATTTTGATGTAAACCGTTATTATTAATATTATCATTATTGTTAGAGCTGTTGTTAATTTTGTTGAGATACATTTTAATTTGTTGATCAATAACGGAGTTAGGAAATCCATTATTGACTAGTGTTTGCTTAATGTTGTGTAATTTTTTATAAAATATAGATTTGGAAGAAGATATCATTTGTTTGCGTTGAAGTAAGTTTTTTATAACAGCTAACTTATGTCGTTGGGGGCATTTACTATTATAATTAAGAAGACACGAATTTATGCTAGTTGGTTTCCTATATAGAGAATTAGTAAATTTAAATTTAGTGTATCGAGGCAGCAAGTAATTTTCTAAACATATGCTGTTAAATATAAGAGACACTGAACGTCTATTATGTTTAATCATGAGCGGTTCTAAACGTCGTATTTTTGCTTTAATTTCAGTTTTTAATTTCATATAAATATATATGGTTCCAAAACATTCCGAACGAGGAAAATGCCTCATTTTTACAATTTGATATAGTAGACTTTTATCCTTCCATTTTGTAAAATTTATTAGTTAATAGTTTAAACTATGCTAGAAACTTACAGGTATTTCTAATAATGAAATGGATATTATTTTAACTTCTAGAGAATCTCTACTAGTATATAATTTACCTGGACTAAACATATTAGCAATAATTTTGATGTCCCAATGGGGGCTTATGATTCAGCTTAAATCGCGGATCTGATTGGAATATGTATATTATATACTCTCGGTAGAATTGTTGAGCCCAATCAAATAGGTATCTACCGAGACGATGGTCTTATGTATATCACTAAGCAATGCATTTAACTGCCACTGTTGAGCAGGGGATTACATAGGAAATAAGTTATGAGAAAGAGTGACAGGTTAGAGGGTGTGTAAGGAAGAGGGTAGGAGTAGGATGAGAATACTGATGAAAGTAGAGTGGACGAAGAAAGAAGCATAAGAGAGAGAGAGAGGGAAAGAGTGAGAGAAGTAGCAAGTTAGTGAAATAGTAGATTACTATTGATTTTACATTTGAATTCTTGGAGATTGTAGCTGTCGGGAAAGCAAGGAAACGGAAGGGATTTTCACAGGCGGGAAGTGAGAGAGAAGAAGCTGATGGAGTAGAATTTCTGTTTACAATTTATTGGCTTCACAGGAAAAGGGTGAGACCTAGTTGCCAATCTTGAGACTCGAGCAAATTCATGTATGAGGGGTACCAGTGAGCTAAGTTCATCTGAGCAGAAGCCGTGAAAGTATTTGTAGTAGTGACTCAAGGAAGCCACGTTGCGCCCGTGAGAAAGTGACTGTATCCGAGCTGCTCAGTCGGGATCGATCATATTACACATTCTCCGCTGGATTTTGTCAAGGACATTTAGGTGGATAGCAGGGGCACCCGACCAGAGATGGCAGCAGTATTCAATGCACGGGCGAATGGTAGTTTTGTATATGTGCAGGATTGTTTCAGACAAGAGCAAAACGTGAACCAAAACGGCCAACTATGAAGCTGTTACAAGTATAAAGACAAAAAGAAAATTATGATAAGACTTTAACTGGGATAGCATGCTGTGTTAAAGAAAAAGAAAGAAACTGCTTCGACATTGATTAAGTTTGATCTAAGGACAAGACATAAAAAGTAAGTTATTTAGGGACAGGTGTAGGATGAAACATGATCTGCTATTCTGAAATCTAGCACCGTTTGTAAGCTGCATTCCATTAACAAAATAATGAATACTGAAGATTACTGAAAATTATGGAATGTTGTGCGTTGTAGTGCATTGGATATCGGCTCGGAACGAGAAACCGGAGAGCCGAGTTCAAATTCCAGTTGAATTCATTGCATTCACTTACGCGCAAATACCCTTGGGAAAGGTATTAATCCTTCTCTTTCTTCCAGTTATGGGTTAAATAACAGGACAGATTGGGTTCTATAGCCTTGGCTGGCATCCAATCTACCGCAGAAAGCAATGGCAACCCACTGCGTGATAATCTTCTGCCTAGTCAGTCATGTCTCTTTCGAGACATGATCGCACAAGCGCTTACCACGATGGCACTTAACTGACTGACATGGAATGTTATCATGTTGCATATCTCAAATGCTAAAAAATAAAATCTTTCTTTAAGAGGCAAAAGTTCAAATCAACTGCATTTTTATCTAAATTTATCTGCACGTGCGCGCGTGTGTTCAGTGTAATGGGACAAAAAGTAAAATAAAATGAACATTTAACAGGACAGATTCGAAAGAATGTCGATTGTCGCAGTGTATAGTAAGTAAGTCGGTGTCGTTAAAAATACAAATAACATTTTTTTTTAAAAAAAGAAAAAAAGGCGTTTAAACAGAAATAAAAAGACAAAATTTCTCCCAATAAAAGGTTCAATAAATATTTCAAGTAGCGGGATCTATGAGGTAAGAGGAAGAAATAAGTGCATATTATTAAGATATTCAGGATAAATAATGGTTAAAACTTCACTTGAAAATATTAAGATTGCAGTGATAAGCATCCTTGCTGAGATCTGTTCTATATGGTAAACGTTCATAGGAAGTATATGAGTAGAAATTCATTCATAAAAAAGAATAAAAGAGAATTGTTGGGGAGCGCCTCTTTTTACACAATAAATGAACTCGCCTGATGTGTACTAATAATCTTTTCTATACAGAGAACGGCAGTGATTGTTGGAATTCAGTCGTACTCTATTATTGACACTGTCAGCACTCTGCCTTCGGGTGGGAGAGCGCTCTCTGCCTTCGGGCGAAGAGCACGAACCCAGTCTTGGTTCCGCCGAAGGGTAGAATCACGTCTGGGGAAAGATAGACAGATATTTTTGGCCGGGCTATATGGTGCGGAAGACTCACATAAAAAAGACCTTGTGTCACATTTCGCCTTAAGTGGAAAGGTGGGCAAATACTGTTGAGTAGTTGGACCGCCGCTTAGTTGGTCAGTAAGAATATAGACTTATTATTGTATATAGTGATTCCTACTAACAGTATTCCTAGTATTCCTGAATCTACTAACCCGTGTTCTAGGTTGTATATATTTTGTTCAATATACTTACATTTTATCTCTCCATATCTGTTTTGTTATTATTATTTTGTGTGTTTTCTAAACAAGAATCCATAACAAGAATGTAGAGAATTTGGCGCTGTGTTCATTGCATTGCATTTTTTCGGTGTAAATGTCTGCACTGATAAAACAATATAATGTAGCAGGTTTGAGCATTTGTCATGCAAACAGAGATAGAACAGTGAACTTTTTCAACGACTCGTCTATGTGAAAAGAGCATTATGGTTAAAACAGTTTAATCGCTTAAGAGGTCGCATAAACGCTTTCAACTCTGTTGAGGCGGGAAAGTGAGGATTAGGCAACTCTTGCCCTGTTAAGACCACGCTACTCTGTTTGTGTTCTGTCTTAGCTCTTTCAATGATAGAGCATGGTAGGTGGGGTTTTAAATGAATTCTCAAAGGCCTCTAGCAATAGAACGTATATATGAAGTCAATATAGGAAGGTCTTGAAACACGGTCCCCCTTATTGGTGATGACTAAAACTAATTAGATTGAAATTTAAATTATTAAACGCTAAAAGTCAGTTTTTCTACAATTGGAATGTTAGAGCTTGTCAGATGAGAGATCATATTCTAGGTTTTGGTCTAGATTTTGGGAGGTTAACACATAGATTATAGAATCATCTACATAGATATTTACATACTAACGATCTGGGCGTGTTCTTAGAACGTTTGTTTAGTCAAAGGTTAAAAGTCGGTAGGATTGGGTAGTTAGCATGTTGAGGCAACCGCATCGATCTGATAGATCCCAAAAGCTTGACGACTGTCTAAAACCTTTAAGGGACTACCTGATTTAAGGGAATTAAATGTTCTGAGGTCTCTTCTTCAGATTCAGTATCTTGAATGTGTAACATTCTCTATACCAAATCTTGTGAAAGGCCTTTGAGAAAAAAAAGTTATCTCCGTCGTGATGAATGTATTATCATTTGCCTCACTATTCTGTGTGTTATTGCATGCCGTCAGCAGTGACCATAGAAAAGCGAGTTCTATAATGCTTGTCTTTTAGTATGATGTTTCTCTTGTACTGATTGACATGATCCTTGTTGATGATAGCCACAAAGAGATTGATGACGCTAATATTGAGACCGGAATAACAGCTTCTCCAAATACTTGACAATAACTGCCGTAAGCCCTATTGGAAACATAAAATTTACGAAACATCGAGCCTGGTCAGTACCTTAATGAATGGAAGTGACTTAAATACTTCACAAAAAGTTTATAAGCCGTAAAAATCAGTTAGTCATTATTGAATGCAGAAAAGACAGTTTAATCTTTCATAAAATTGGGAAGAATTTCTTCTTCGAAATAAACAACTTTGCTAATATAAGAGATGCCGCTTATCTAAGGTTCTTACATCGGTATTTTATTATGACTAGTAGGTTTTATAAAGTTATGACTTTACGATGATTCTGGAAACTTCTCGAGCCGCGACAGCAATATGACACAGTTTGTACCACGTGGGAGGACCGGAATTAGATAAGATATTACCCTTGTTGTCCTACGTCGCCTAGAAAGCTAAGTTAATACCAAATTGCTGACGACGATGAAATAAATTTGGGGACATTTATAATAATTTACATTATTAACAGTTAGACTCTGTGAGATTAATCCGACTGATAATTAAGTAGGTTAAATTCAATAAATTTGACGGTGTACACTTATGTCAGCCTAATTTAATTGCTCCGTTTTCCGATATTAAGCACTCTTCTTCGAAAATGTATTACATATTAATATAATCATTGAACCTTTGTATTCAGATACAAAGAATATGTACTATATCAAATTTATAAATTCAGCAAGATACATACAACCTAACACTTAAATTGTTAGAATCTGTAATTAAGTAGACAACCAGGAAAAATGAATATTATTTCTTTTCTGTTTCACAGTTGCAAATCTAATGAAAAACGTTTTGGAATTAAAAAAAAGTTGGTTTCAATAAAATAGTTTTTGTTTCAATTCTGAAAATATTTTTTGAAAAGAAAATAATTATATCTATTAAAACGAGAAAATGAAATAGAATTTCAGGAGACAAGACAACTATTAAGAAAGACTGCATTCAAAGTAGTTAAGAAAATTCTTTCGCTTTCTCAGGCGATATTTAAAATGAAAAATAGGTAGATAAAATGCATTTCATTGACAGAGACAAAGTGATTCGATTGTGTTGAGTGTTCGAATACATCATTTATGAATATCAAATAGTTTATTTTAAGACTTGCAAGTGTGAATAAATTCTTTTGAGTGACTGGAATGATTGTGCTACCTTGTTAAAATACTTTCGTTTGATATTCACTCAACTTGATTAAACATATGGCTAAGGGCAACATCATTTTTCAAAGGATTAACTGAACGTGAATCACACAGAAAAAAATCATAAGCCTTTCTTGCATTGTTTCATGTCCACAAGAGATTTAACAGGTGTTCCTAAATCAGAGAGAATTCAAATTCCTGATATATATTTGGATTTGAAGATATGTCATTGTTAGATATGTAATATATTACCTTGAATGTCAAAGGTAATTGACACGCACATCCCGCCGTGGGTGCGGTAAACAAAGGACAAATGTGGTTGACAGATATATCTGGCCGTGGATGATGTCAGCAAGTGCAACAACAAAAGTAAAAACACAAACGAAAACCTGTTTGAAAGGCGATAGCCAGCAAGAATATAATCGACAGTTACATCCGGCCATATATAAAGATTGACCATGAACAAGAGTGGTTGATAGACATATACGACCGTAGATGACATCAACAAAGCAACAACCCGAAAAATCAAAAATGCGTTGGAGTTTTAAGACTATATGAAGTGTAGGATTTTTAGCTAAAGACAGAGAACGACTTCTCTTTCTGGTGGTCCTTCTACTCTACACAAGCATCACTGAAAAGGAATAAAAATATAAGATAATATTTTATATATATATACGTGTTCCTTGTTGTTTGTCCTGATCCAACTTCAATACCCAACACCATTTTCACCTTCCTTTATTTTACTAAACACATTGTGATAGCCTTCTAAACCTTCCCATACACCTATTAAACACAATGCTTCAAGCAAATTACAAAATTCTCGTCAGTTTGATTTATTTACGAAAGAAGTGATAATAATCGAGATTCTATACTGTCATCCCACAATACGGGTACAAAATGAATTTAGATAGGATAGAAACGAAAGAAAAAATTAATATTGAGCATGAAAAAGAGCCAACTAAAGTTCCTAGGACATGCAATGAGGATGGATGGCTTGGAGAACCTGATACTAACAGGCCAGATAGAAAGGAAAAGAGACAGAGAAAAGCAGCAGCTAACATATTTGAAGGTCCTGAGCAGGTGGATGATAGAAAGGTGCTTGCGAGATGTTACAGGAGAAATTTGATAAAGCCACCAAGAATAGTGAGACGTGGAAGGCTATCATCGCCTACGTCCTGAAAGAACAAGACTCGTAGAAATTTGCTAAAAGCCACCAAGAATAGTGAGACGTGGAAGGCTATTATCGCCTACGTCCTGAAAGAACAAGACTCGTAGAAATTTGCTAAAAGCCACCAAGAATAGTGAGACGTGGAAGGCTATCATCGCCTACGTCCTGAAAGAACAAGACTCGTAGAAATTTGCTAAAAGCCACCAAGAATAGTGAGACGTGGAAGGCTATTATCGCCTACGTCCTGAAAGAACAAGACTCGTAGAAATTTGCTAAAAGCCACCAAGAATAGTGAGACGTGGAAGGCTATCATCGCCTACGTCCTGAAAGAACAAGACTCGTAGAAATTTGCTAAAAGCCACCAAGAATAGTGAGACGTGGAAGGCTATCATCGCCTACGTCCTGAAAGAATAAGACTCGTAGAAGCTGAGGATTAAGTATCAAGAACATATCATTAGAAATAAATGACTTAATATACGGTATAGACCCAATCTTATATGCTTCGCTTTTCGGGCCAGAGAAAATCTCTCACTGTCGATTTAATAAATATTTTGATTCGAAAATCTCATGACATCAACGAATATAACCAAAGACACTTGATCACTGCCGGTGGATACTACGGTCAGCATCTAGTATAACTATCAAAATAACACTCGATCGACAAGGAGCACCTGATAATGCGGGTAAATCAAGGGAGCCAAGTGCAGTCCTGACATGAGATTATCTCACGCCTCATAATGCACAATCCACTCCTCTCCCTGCTGCACCTGAATTTTCAAGCGTGAGAAAAAGCGGCATGATTGAAAGGAGTTTTGGAGAGAATGGCAAGCATCGCGAACGATACTGTAAGGTCCATGTTTTGGGCGTGGTACCAGACTGACGTCACTCACACCGACACACCTCAAGAGTGACTGACAAAGCCAGATGTTGAATAAAATAAAATGTTAAATAGAAATAATCAAAGTCTTGTATGTTCGTTATTTAGCAGAACAAGAGTATTTCATTATCGTCGTCCTGCGGCCTTGGCCGAGATAGAACTCACGACACCCCTTCAGTATTCTCTGTGCATTTGGAACCCTGGCGCAGTTTATAGCGAAATTCATAATCATGTCAAATAGCTGAATACTTGATGGTTCACCAGAGCTACCAAGGGTGCTTTTATTGTGACACCAACACTGGATGGGTTGCCTCCAGGGCCACTCCTGTTATTTTAACGCATAACCAGACGGGTTAATACCTTTCCCAAGGGTACCAGTGCTTAAGTGAATGCAGGATACTCAACTGGAATTCGAACACGGCTTACCGATTTCTCTTTTCAAGCCGACATCCACTGCACCACAACGCACATCCGTCAGTGAACGCTTACAGCGCCTGATCGTCTCCAAGCGGTCACCCATCTAAGTCCTGGGTAGTTACTAAACTTAATCCGTTACAAGGCTAAATGAGAGGATTCGGAATATAATGTTGTGCCAACCCTGAAAGTGTGAATGAATTATTTGTGTAGCTATGAAATCATTTGTAATCCTGGTACCTTTTTAAAACCCCATTCTGAGCAGCGGCGGCAACTGCTAGAAATAAATGATTCTCATATTTTTTGTTGCTACTTTTCGTTTTAATAATTATCAGTAGATTTTTTTAATGGAAGGCTAGTGTTATAGAAAAAATTCCCTGCACGCACGATTCAGGTTATCATCACGAATATCTTCTAGATAAAAATCTCGAAATAAATAGACCCCCGTGTTTTTTATTATTATCTTCCATTTCCATCTGTGTCCAGCTGATTTTTTATGAAACGAAGACCATTTTTATAGAAAACAAAAAATGTATCTGAAAACGCTATTTACCAATCTTAAAAACCCAAACCTTTTAGTTGTGCATGATAACAATGTCCGCCAAGCAGGTGTCAAGGTTTTGATCGAGTGATAATTCAAATACCGAATCAATGAAAATCTATCGTTCCTCGTTTCAGCAAATTTGCATGCAGAAATGCATGCACGCAATTTATGCATCTTTAATGAGGCCCACGTCATAAGCAAAAAGCTGCTAACAGAAAATAAACCGATAAAACTATATCGATATATCTGCATTATTTATGTTGATACACTGGTGTTTAAGATTAGAGAACAAAATTGCTGTGATAACAACAAAACTGAACAGACTCGTTCGAATATAAATACTGCAATTAATGATAATTCGTAATTCCAGAAGTTTAGACAGAAGTTAAAGAAAAAAATGTTTCAAAGTAAAACTCTAAATCTATTTCAACAGATTTGAACTTGATAACAATACTGTCAGTCAGTCAGTTAAATTCCATTCGAGATACACGCTTAGGCGATCATGTCTCGAAAGAGACATGACTCGACTAGGCAGAATATTTCTTTCAGAAGGTTGGTATTTTTGTTGTAGACTGGTTTTCAAACAAGGTTTTAGGAATTAGTCTGTTTTTCTATTCCGATCAGTCATTCAAGTGACATACACGCTCGGGTCTCTTTCGATTCATGACTGAGTAGGCAAAAGGTTTTCCCTCAGTAGGAATTGCAAGGAATTCAATTGAAATTCGAATTCGGCTCTACGATTACTTCTGCCGAGCAGATATACACTATTTCACAACACATATCCAATACTGTCAGTTAACATACGTGATACACGCTTTGATACACGATCAGGTGTCTTTTGAGACATGACTGACTGGGTGGAAGATTATCTTGCAGAAGGTTGTCATTGCTTTTTGCGGTAGACTGGTTGCCAGCCAAGGCTATAAAACCCAATTTGTCCTATTACTTAACCTATAACTGGAGGGAAGAGACGGATTAATAGCTTTTCCAAGGGTGTTTGTGCGTAAGTGAATGCAAGGAATTCAACTGGAATTCGAACTCGGCTCTCCGATTTCTCGTTCCGAGCCGATATCCACTGCACCGAAAGGCGCATCCAAGTTGAATCCAATGCTGTAGATACACTTAAAACCATGTTCTTTGCTAAGCTTGACTTGATTAAAGTTCATCGATGACGACGACGATAACGACGACGACGACGACGGCGTCTACTCTACCAAATAAAAAGAATGAGAATTTTTAAAATCATTTCAACCTAAGCAAGGCCGGACTGACACTGGTGCACAGGCGGTTACAGTGAGAGGAAAAAGGGTACATGGGATCTCATACAAAAGATGAAAGGTGAAGGGGATTTAGGGAGATAGAATGTAGAAATTGTTGTTGCATTTGAACTTTTCGAGATTGTAGTTGCCAGGTAAGCAAGTATATGGAAAATAGTTCCATAGACGAGAAGTGCCCAGAAGAAGACATGCTGGGGTAGAAGTGACGCGTACATGTCTTTTTTGACGGTAAAAATTTGGACCTTGATGCTAATCTACATGCACGAGTTAATTTATGTGGTCGTGGCACAAGAAAGAGGCTCGAGAAAAAAATCACCTATTGATGTCATTATATTGACATTGATAATTGCGAAGAAACAAAGCACATTGACATCCACATGTTGAACACTGAATGATGTCACCTAGTGACGGTGGTCGGCGCTGCACCAGGCCATTATGAGGTTGTTGCCAGCAAAACACCTGGTCTTTCAATGAACTGACGGAATTGTATATGTAATTAGCATAAGAATAAACAAAGGATAAAAGGGTAGGATCTTGATACCAAAACTAGTAGAACCACTAAATACATGCAGTCGAGGCACTAGAAGCTCGTCATAAGAAATCAACGGTTGATGAAATTATGTTGACATTGTTAACCATGAAAACCAAACGCACATTAACATCCACAGGTTCAACACAGAAGCTGTCATCTGGTGAGGATAGTCTGCACGCCAGGCGATCATGAAGATATTGTCGGCGGAATATCTAGTCTCCAGTTTGTTTAGTTGTAGAATATCGAAAATTTTTCAAGATTATATTGCTCTGTTAAATTAAATTATATATATATATATATATATATATATATATATATTGATTAAGATATATATATTATATATATGTGCAGAGAGAGAGAGAGAGAGAGAGAAGGAAAGTCAACACTTAATTAAACCGTTATAAATTCTGAATTTATTTCAACATTTTTCAATTTACAAACTGCTTCATCAGATCCGAACATGAAATAGTTTATATATATATATATATATATATATATATATATATATATATACTATTTAATAACATATATAGCTTTAAACAAAACAGAGGTCATTATAATTATCCCAATCCGAAGAAGCTTTCGGCCAAGACTTCTTCAAGGGCTTACGTTGGCTTAATTACAAATGGTTAATAAAAGACAAAAACAAAGGGTTACTTACAACACTGGGGGCCAGATGTAATTCATTTAAAAAAAACTTTAAGCAGTAAATATTAAAACGTAAGGGAGGTGTAAACATACAATTCCACAAGAGTCAATAAAAAAGAAAACTTGTTACACTTACAAATCCTCCAGTAATTGTAAGGAGCGAATGAATCGCTCTTTCTGCCTGCACAGGCTCGGCTGCTGGAGTTTTAGGCAAACAGCTTCCAAAACGGGAAGATGGTGGGCCGATCGAGCACTGTGCAGAGCAGTAAACCAATTATCCTCATACGAAGAAGCACATGCCCGGCTCTCCTACAGGTGTTGGTCAATAGCTGAATCCAAAAGAGCCTGGGTTGATCTTATAGGTCTAAGAGGGCTACCCGAACGTATATTTGCGGGGAGGTGTTGTGCAACCTGCGTCTCCAACCTAGATTGGTTCTTCCTATGTATACGGCATCGCAGCGGCATTTAAATCTATAAACAACGGAATTCCTATGAAAATAGGACAACCTATCTTTACTGAAGGAGGGAAACACAGGCCTTGTCTGAAAAACAACACGTAACTGCACAGAGAAATACCCGGAAGAAACACATGCCGAGATCTTATTAGTTACAGGTTGACATTTCATTCCAAGCCAAGGCAGTTTCAAATGTAACGGACAGCGACTAGGTGCTTCAACCAATGGTTCTTTAAAACGCCTGACCTTTCACACGTTTTACTACATTGGTAGGATAACCATTAGCCTCGAAAATATTTTGCAAGCGAAGTAATTCACTGCTTAAACAATCCGGAGAACAAATCTTAAGGACACGGTGAACCAAAATTTCAATCAGACCTATCTCACGGGACTTAGGAACAAACGAGTTCCAACTGGTATACAGACCAGTGAAGGTAGATTTGCAAAAAACAGGGGTCACGAAAACCCCGTCCCGCCGCTGAACAAAGACATCCAAAAATGGGAGACACCCATCCTTCTCTACCTCCATAGTAATTTGAAGGGAAGGATGTAAAGAATTTAACTGAAAAAGGAAACTTTCAGCATCTCCGGCGTTATTATATGGAGAAAGTGTCATCAACATTACGTAAATATACCAAGGGCTTATCAACTCTCTCAAACAATGAACGCTCAAAATAACCCACAAAAATGTTAGCAAGCACAGGACCCAAAGGACTGCCCATCGCAAGTCCATCAGTGTGAACATACATTGTCCCATCAAAACTAAATTCGACCCCCTCAGTTGCCAACCGTATACATTCCAAGAATCAAACACCCAAAATGACTGCGGAGCCTAAATTACCTCTGTATTACATATCCGCACAAATGTTTATAGTTTCATGTAACGGTATATTTGTGTACAAACTAAGTATGTCGTATTTGACCATAAATTTGTCTCTAGCGGAAAATTCTAAGT
>JBBBDQ010002275.1:320000-327500 GCA_037127315.1 Ascarosepion bandense | reverse complement strand
GCAACCGGTTTTGAAAGACATGGTATGAATTGCATAGTTTGGTTGAACGTGACTAAATGAATGTTCGTTACTTTCTCTACATGAGACTACAAAAATATCGGAAAGATGAGACGGTGGAACAGCAGGACATAGCTCAATACACAATAATATAAAATAAACATATTTCAAAGTTTCATTTAAGAATATATAAGGGCAATTTATTTTCTATGAATATTTTGAAAAGAGTAAGATATTGTCTGTAAGCGAGTTTGGCATAGTTTTACTACTAACGTTAGCTCGAGCCTCAGTGGCCTCTTAATTTGAGTTAATTTATTTAATGATAATATCGGAAGAAATGTTTGAAATTGAGACTGCGTTTTTTTCGTTATAGCAAACAAGCAGTATAGCCCGGCGTTGCTCGGTTGTAATGAAAACTTTAAAACTAATCCATGATCCTGGAGCTCAGACTCAGCCTAAAGAATATTTGTGTGAAGTTTGGTGACAATTGGATAAAAAAATGTGGATTTGTATACAGAACATACAGGCAGATAAACAGCCACACAAACATCTTGCCTTATATATATATATATATATTATCGATTTTCTGCACTATTGTAAGAACTGCAACCTTGAAACTTCTGATAATCATTTCTTATGTCTTTGTCTATGAATATAACAAATTTGATTAAAATCGGACTACTCCTTCTATAACCCGATTTTTTCGATTATCGATTTTCGATATTTATAGGGGATACCTCGACACAAAACCGAGCTAAGAACACTCGGAGACGCTTATAGTATAACTGTGCTAATTTTCAAGAAAATCGGTTCAGCCGTTTCGGAGTCTATAGGTAACGGATACACACACCGACACAGACACACACACACACAGAGACAAAGTTCCATTTATAAATAAGTTTAGATTATGACGAGAAGCGACAAAATTACCACAGCAGACTCAGATGACTAATGTAGCTTCTGTAATAGTTTTCGTGTCTGCTTTAAACGTAGTTGTAACAGAATGAAGATATAAATAGTGGAAACGCTGGAAAAATCATCTACAATCAGTCAATGCAAAGTATAGATCCTATACGAGATTAAAACTTTTGTTTTGAAAGTGAAAATCAAAGAGAAACTAGTCGAGTAATGCAAAATGACATTGTTTGTATATTCGATTAATTGACAGTCAGTCAGTTAAGTGCCATACGTGATACACGCTTGGGCGATCATGCCTCGAAAGAAACATGAGTGACTGGGCAGAAAATTATCCCACAGCAGGTTGCAATTGCTTTCCGCGGTAGACTGGTTGCCGACCAAGGCTAGAGAACCTAATCTTTCCTGTTATTTAACCCATAACTGGAAGGAAAAGGCGGATTAATACCTTTCCCAATGGTATTTGCGCGTAAGTGAATACAATGAATTCAGCTGGAATTCGAACTCGGCTCCCCGATTTCTTGTTCCGAGCCGATATCAAATGCACTACAACGCAGTAAACTTTTTAAAAAATCGAGAATTTACGAAAGTATTTGGCTTCTTACTGGTCAACTAGGGAAATAAAATGTGACAACATTTTCCAGGTATTTATTTTTCTGTATCTGCTTTGATTCAGGGAATTGAATAAGAAATCCATTGTAAAAACGAATCGTTTTTATTATTCAACAGATTCTTCCCCCGTTGTAATTTTTGGCTATTTGCAAAATTGAAAAATGATGTGAAAGAATAAACTTATGTAGCCACCAATAACATCCAGCAATCCCTTCTAAATTGCTGAAAGTTATGTCTGAAGACACGTTCCAAGGATCTTAACAATAATTGCACTATCGTTGTAAAGATTTAATGAGAATTCTGAAAATTAAAAAAGGGCCCAGATGAGAATTATTTGATTTTACAGTATTATTATGAAACCTGACATACATATTATTTGGAGGTTTTAGTTAATTTCTGTCAGTTTTTGTTTGCATTCTTAAAAGAAGCGAAAACATTATATTAATATTTATTCAGCAATTGTTAGTTTGGCACAGAGTTATCAATATAGAACGACCTTTTTATAGTACTCATAATCTTCAAGAGTGTCGTTCGTTATTGAAAAAGTGGAAATTAGTTTTAATACAAGTCACAAATATATCACAAGGATCAAAAGATATCGTTAATAGTTTGTGAGACAAGCTGACTTAAAAGGTAACTAAAAACAAATGACTTCATCTAATAAAAAATTATTATCAGTTACAAAAGTTAGAAATTGTAAATAAATTGAAAAGTAAAGAGAATATCTCTTAAGAAATATTTCTTCCGTGTAGCAAACCGTCCATGTATGTATATTCATAGGTATATATATATATATATATATATATATATATAACTTTAATATATATATTTAAATGCCCCTTTCGAGAATGTATCTCTAACAAACTAAATAATACCTACATTGGACATACTACTAACTCGCTTTCGCGGAGACTTACATTGCACTTAAATGAAAATTCTAACATATTCCAACATTTAAAACACCATGGCTATCAACACACACTTCTTAGGAAAACACTTGTTGAAAATACGCATATACTTAGACAAGAAAATAATAAACGAAAACTTAAAATTCTAGAAGCTATCTACATCAAAGAGTTTAAACCTAGCCTAAATAAAATAAATTTCGACACCTCTACTAACATTCTTCAATGCCTCTAATCGACGGGAGAGATCATAGTTATTATACTTACCCCCTACACTATAGTAGCAGCAGTTCCCAGACCAATCCCTCATGCCACTATACACTCAATTGAACAAAAAACCCACTGCCACCATTCCTTCTCGGCCTACAGCCATGTGCGACACAAAAAATGGACCTCTCTAATTTTCTCTGTATAACTCTGTTGAAAATAATTTAAATGTTCTATGTTCATTGAACATTAAATGTTCATCCTTTGATAATGGCTTATGTAAGCCGAAAGCTCAGAC
This sequence comes from Ascarosepion bandense, assembly GCA_037127315.1. Lineage (NCBI taxonomy): Eukaryota > Metazoa > Mollusca > Cephalopoda > Sepiida > Sepiidae > Ascarosepion > Ascarosepion bandense. Next base: position 324,566 of record JBBBDQ010002275.1, on the reverse strand, counting down.
CTGATAAAAAAATCAATAATTATTGCGATTTCTTGTCGTCTTTCCATGACAACACTATCAAGCTAATCAGATCATACAAACGGATCTTACACACAATAAATAGACAGAACATGTCTATATTATTCAATGAAACCTATATATATATATATATATATATATAAAAACAAATGATTTGAGTTACAAAATTTGTATACTACTTTAAAACAAGGAATTTATTGACAGCTCTTTCATCCAACATTTCATCAGGAGGAAATCGCTGTAATTATTTATCAAACGAAAGAAAAACAACAACAACAACAACAAAAAAAAAAAGAAAATAGTAGGGGGAACGCTAAAATAAATATACATATATATATATATACATTTATAACGAGGGGAGGAAAAATCGTGTGCAAATAATTATCGAGAGATAGTTAAAATAAAATATCCCCCAAAAAATGAAGAGACTTCACAAAATCCTTCAGCCGGCAAAGAGAAGGCTTTCGTAAAAATAAGCAGACTGATTCCAAAATTATTAAATGATTATTGGAACCAGTAACATGCAAAATTTTGAACCACTCTTTCCTATACGACTTCCTTCTTTTTTGCTCTTCATTTTCGTTGCTTTTCTTTCGTTTAATTATTAATTCCAACGATTTTCTCCTGATTAGATGGACGAAAGAGCTCTTGAGACTGTTAATAAATTCCTTGTTTTTAAAGTAATATATATATATATATATATATATATATATATATATATAGCTACTCTAGCATCTACGCATTGTTCATTCAGCAATGAATTAGAACACACTCAGCTATTGGGCGTGTATAATGATAATATACACGCTAAAAAGTCTGCCTCCTTCTACCGAGCACCGATAGCTCAGAGGTAGAATCGCCGTCTGACGCCAATTCGGTCGGGTTTCAATTCTGGGTAAAAAGCAATCGGATGTCTAACCGTACTGATGAGCTGTGATACAATGAAATATATCTGTCTGTGGATGACTATATATATATATATACACACACACACACACACACACACATATATATAGTTTTAAGTTATGCTGTATTTATGGGTTAAGGGGATTAATATCAGGGCCAAAGCATATATAAGTGGACAGTGACTGAAAGTCTTATATTTCTAAATGCAATCGGCAAGGGTTTAGTGATTGAGATTAAGTATGGAACAGATTATCGCCGTAGGGGGTTAACTTCTATGATGTCGTAATCGTTGTGCTGAAAAAAAAGTGATCACATGAGGAACTAATGAGAAATATATCCCCCAATATCAGAAATATGTCACTAAAAGACTAAAATTAAAATGGAATATTCATTTTTGGAGAAATTTATGGACGCCGCGTGTGAATGATGCAGAATTAGATAAATCGATTTTAATACATTCAGGATAATATCGATGGAAAATACATCGATTATCGAAATATGGCTATGAGTCTTGATTTTTAGTGCCTTATTGATCCCAGAAGGGGTGATAACTGTGCGGTTTTTGATGTAAGGGATGTGCATAACTGATTTGAGCAGTTAGAAAAACATGATTATTTTTTACTCTTGATTAGAAAAGATGAAATTCAAATTCACGTAAGCTGTTGTTGTAGGTTTACAAAGATTATTTGCTTAAAGTATTTAATGTTAATAGGTTTTCTCTTTTCCAATCTTCTCACTTTGATTTTTTTTTTCAATTGGAGTAGATACATCTATCTATCGCCCGGTTCACACTCCACCCTCATCTATTGAAGAGGTTAAGAGGCTCATCCCTTGTTCCCTGTTTAGGATGTGGTTTCCGACTTTCTCTTTTCCAATCTTTTCACTTTGTTTTTTTTTTCAATTAGAGTAGATAGATCTATCTATAGCCCGGTTCACACTCCACCCACGTCTATTGAACAGGTTAAGAGACTCATTCCTTGTTCCCTGTTTAGGATGTGGTTTCTGGCTTTCTCTTTTCCAATCTTCTCACTTTGTTTTTGTTTTTTCAATAAGAGTAGATAGATCTATCTATCGCCCGGTTCACACTCCACTCACGTCTATTGAACAGGTTAAGAGGCTCATCCCTTGTTCCCTGTTTAGGATGTGGTTTCCGGCTTTCTCCTTTCCAATCTATTCACTATTACGTAGCCCCCTGCACATCAGTGGCATTACCGCCTTGCTCGGTGTGATACGATTAAAAAAAAACAAAAAACACCAAAAAAAGATGGAACGTGGAAGAATCTTTAGTAGGTGAATATATATATATATATAGTCATCCGCAGACAGATATATTTCGCTGTATCACAGATATAGACATCCGATTGCCTCTAGCAAAGATTGAAAACCGACTTTGACATCAGTCGTCGATTCTACGTCTGAGATATGTACACTCGGTAGAGGAAGGCGGACTTTTAGCGTGTTATATACAATACACGCCACTAGCCCAGAGTGCTCAATTACTGAATGAACGATGTGTAGAAGCGTGAGTAGCTACTGTTTTTATAAATTATACCATTCCTCCATAGTGCTCAACCGGGATGTGAGAGCGTAAATATATATATATATATATATATATATATATATATATATATATATAGTCATTGGTGTAATCAAGGAATATTCATGCCAGATTAATTTTTTTGATTCAAAAGTTTTATAAAGACGCTACGTAAACTATCTAAGTAAAAAGAACACAAAGAAAGAAAATTGAAAACAATATTTTCCAAGTAATGGAAACGATATTTATATCAAACTCTACGGCGATGAATAACATTAAAAATCTTTCGTGTTTCTTTTAATTTCTCAAAAAATGAAAATAATTTTATTTGTTTGTCTCCATTGAAATATTAATGTCGATTCCATTACCATAATTAAGAATAATCATTTTTTATATGATCCGTGTTTTTGACAGATGCAAATTACAGTTAAGTGAGAAAGTAATTATCTATCGATGCATTATGAGTACCCTAACTTTCACAATACACACACACACACACACACACACACACACACACACACACACACACACACACACACACACATTATATATATATATATATATATATATATATATATATATATATATAATTATGAATTAAAAGTAGATTGCGACACGGATATTTCTATGTTTCGAGATTTCTATCTCGTCATCAGACAATGTTGGATCTTGGTTGTGAAAACGATTTACATTTAAATACAACAAACAATCGGTTCGTTATTTATGTGTGTCGGAAGATATAACATTTATGTTTGCGTTCCTTTAAACTAATCAGAATAAAGATTCACTCTGAAGTTTCTATTTTTAGGGAATACATACTTTTTCGTTTTTTCTTTTGTCCTTTCTCCCTAACGGTCAAAGCGTCACCCAACGTTTAACCTAATTTTATTTTTATTTTTCTTTTGCTTTTTCTTTTTCTTTTAAGTTTTATTACTTTTCACTAACTCTTTTGATGTATATTGTGCCAAAAATGTCCCTTTCAGCTTTCTCCACATCTTGACTTTTTCTCATAGACAACAGGAAGGAGATGAAGAAAGAAATAAAACCTTTTATACTTAAAGGGGCTTTTGAGTAAATTTACTCTTCTTATCAGTACGTATTTAATTTTAATTTTTTTCAAAACCTTTAATTTATAAATTACATTTTTATTTTTTATTCTAATTGACTTCCTACTATCATTATCTCATCTTTCTCATATCTAATTATTTATAAAAAAAATTATATATATATATATATATAGGCTGTGTATTACGTCTATTGAAATTTTAGTACAGAAAATTTGCCTCATAAAATGAGTGAACATCTCTCAACATTAATAAGGGAAACTACCGGTTAATACAGCATGTTTTACATCTCGGCGACACTCAGTTTAGCACTTTTTATCATATTTCACTCTTCGGAATTCATATTTTGTCCATTTTGTATACGAAACGCAAATAATGCATTGAAATATTACAAATAATTAAACCAGCATCTCCAACTCAATTCGGCATTTATTTCCATCGGAAGTAGTTTCCATTTAAAGTTGTTCTTAAATAAAACACATTATCCAGATTTAGTTATATTGATGACAGTCTTCTCAGATATTATTTTCGGGAGACAGAGCATTTGTAACTCGATTTTTGGGGAATTTTCTCGGCGTCTTGAAATCTTTTTTTTTTTTTAAGTAGGATTTGATTTTTAGAAAGAAAAAATCGTAAGGGTCGAAATCTAGAGAATATGGTAGCTATCGGATCAAGCCGTGTAACGAAAAGGAAATCTTTAATACGTCTGTGTTTCAGGCAAAAAAAAAAGTTTGACGACAACAGGTACTCTCTTGGTTTCCTGGTCTTTCCAACGTCGTCGTAGTAGTCGTCGTCTTCTTCGTCGTCGTCGCTGCCGTCGTCGTTGCCGTCGTCGTCGTCGTCGTCGTCGTCCTCCTCGTCGTTGTCTTCTCGTTCAAACACTTCGTCAGCTGCACAAATCACCACCTTTCTTCGTTTTATCCCTTTTCTCAGTTGCTTATTTGCATACAAATTACAACTGGCGGCTCATATGTTGACATGGCCGCCTCTCATTTGCATACCTTGTCAGACCGTGCGCCTTCGCACCGGGACAAGGCATTA